>PVHP010017179.1:0-35056 GCA_004024765.1 Zapus hudsonius
GTGGTGGGTGAATAATAAGGCTGCTTTAATGTTGCGAGCTTAGGGGTCCTTGTGTTGAAAATCCTTGGTTTCTGTCTCAATGGCCTATCCTGTGTTGAAGTTCTGCCTTTTCAAGCCACCCGGTTTCAACCTGTTCTAGCAGCCTGAATCAACTGACACTTCCCTTCATCCTACATCTTGCCAGACGGCCAGAAATTTGCCACCTACCAGCCTTGATGCCCAAGAGGGAGAGAAGCTGTGGTTGAATGGACTCAACTGTGATGTGCTCCTAACAAGGACACCTTTCTTACGAAGTGATTACAGAAAGTCCTACATCTCAGATATGGTCTTCGAACCATCCCAAATCCAGCTTCCCTCCTCTCCCCTAACTTGTGCACCTACTGATGAGTGATCTAGACTCAAGGACAGTGTGTGGATATAATGGTGAGTAAGCAGTAAGAGACATATATCAAAGGCTTGGGGTTCCTGGGAGTAAGAAATTGGAATTATGAGCATGCGTACAATACCCAATCACCTGTACACAGATATTTACTTGGTCTTTTCTGTGTGTTAGTCCTGATGCTAGATGCTTAAGGATGTCACTGTGAAGGAGACAAACACATTCTTTCACAGAGGCTCTGTTCTAGCTTAATCTTCTACTATCTCATGCAACTTTTACTGAATAAGCCAGCAAGCAGTTTAAACCTGCTTACACTGAAAGTTCCAAAGAACTGAATTCCATCCATAATTTGGAATGAATCAAACAACGTTTAGTGAATATTTGTCTTCTACAGACACTTAAGTCCAATAAGTTTATTTCTAGCCTCTCAAAGCCGAACCTGAACAGATAAACCACTACACCTCCTCCAAGAAGTGTGTGTGTGTGTGTGTGTGTGTGTGTGTGTGTGAGAGAGAGAGAGAGAGAGAGAGAGAGAGAGAGAGAGAGAGAAAGTATAGAGCAAAATAAAGAGAGTCTCAGAGACACTAAAAGACTTTTTCTCTTAGAAAGAGAGAAAGTAAGAGTGAGCAAGAGAGAGAGAGATGTTGGGAGGGTGGACGGGAATATCAGCATAAATTGTGTCGCCAATACCGCTGTGTGCACTGGCATTTCCATTGTCTGTCTCTTATGACAGTGCCCTCCTCTGGAAGCTGTTAGGATAAGAGCTAATGTCGGCTGTGCCACACAAAGGTGATGGCAAATTGATGAGCCTGTAAAGAGATCTGAAGGCAAATAGGGAAATGCATTGTTAATGCTATTAAATATTACTTAGCCTACAGCAAGCTGCGTGTTCAACAGTTTAAACTTTAATTGCTAGCTGATGCAGAAACAAGCCTGGATATATGTAAATCCTATTGAAAGCTAATATCATTTTGGCTGTTCAGATGGATTAGCAGCCACTACAATTAGCAGCATGTGCAGCTAAACGATATTAGTGCAGAATCCATCATGCCACAGGCTGGGCCTTAAATCTACAAAGAAGTTAAGGCTTTTCTCCCCACAGAAACCCCATCCTGGGAAGCATTGCCAATTAACTCAGCAGCTCTAGGTGTGAGCCAAGAAGCTTCTAGGATAAGGGAGGCTCACCCCACTTACCCTTGAAGCGCTCCTCGCTCTGTATAGTAACTCGAGCAGAAGACATTATGGTCAACACTACCTCCTCCCCACTCTGCAGAGAGAGACACTGGACCCCAGAATAGAGGCAGACAGCCATCTGCAGCTATTGAGCCTTATGTCTCACCATGAATACTGAGGTTATGGCATGGGAGGAGCAGGTTTTTCCCTAGCCATGACACCATAGGAGCAGGCTGTTCTGTCCAGTACTTACTAAAATGGGAAGGATCCCCAGGAGTAGCTCTCATTTGAAATTTAACTTGTTGATTGAAACCGGTGGAAGCTGTCATATTCTGAGTAAAATTGCTGAATCTATTCTATAAAATAAGTGTTAATGATGTTATGGGGGGCCACTTAATTGATGACCCCTAAGTTGCAGTGGAGCAAAATGGTGAAGTGTGATTCTGTCTCCTTGACTGGAAGATAACCCTTTTGTTGCTAAAATGATTTGCATTCAGGTGGAGAGATGGCCCAGCAATTAAAGGTGTTTGCTTGCAAAGCCTGACAGCCTGCGTTTGATTCCCCAGTACCCACATTAATCCAGATGTACAAAGTGGAGCATGCATCTGGAGTTCGTTTATAGAGGCAGGAGGCCCTGGTACACCCATTCTCTGCTCTCTCTCAGTGTGTGTGTGTGTGTGTGTGTGTGTGTGTGTGTGTGTGTGTGTGTGTTTCACTGTTTATAAACACATAAATAAAATATATTTAAGAGGACATTTGCTTTTACATTCTGGGCCTAAAAAAATCAAAGCACTTGAATTGAAGACCAGTGAAACTTTTATTGTACAATAGTTTGTAGTTTGTTAATACAACTGTGAAAGCTGTTATAATTATAATAGTATAGTATTGTCACAATTAAGTAAAAACAACTCCTTAAAGAGCTTTAGTGAATCTACTTTTAAAAAGATAGATGTTTCATAATCAAAACTTTAGATATGCATATGTTTAACAATTATATATCAATTATCTCAATCTCTAAGGGTTATTTATTTTAAATAGGTTCATTTGCTTTTCAGCTAATGTAAATTATGTACATACAAAATTATTAGTATAAACCAGTAAAGGCTACTTCACTGCTATTACATGATTAGCAACTATTATTTTATTTTTTTTAGAAGTTAGGATATACCAAACTGGGAAGATATAGGTGTAAGAGTCATGTATATAATTATAATTTGGGGATCAGATTTGTGTGGCTTGCTGTGCCTGGTTACTAAGATATATACATATGCACTACTATTATAAATATCAATACATGCAATTCATACAAGAAAATGATTCACAAGTGTCTCAGGAAATACTCTTTTTGTTTCTCATCAGTCAGAAAGAACTTTAGCTGAGTGCTCACCTTGGTCTGTCCATGGGGCCTCCTCTGCGCGTGGACAGCAGGCCTAATGAACTGGTGGGAGAGACTGGACATGATATGCTGTCATAAGCAATCCTTTCAGGTTATGCCGAGAGAACTACACTCAATAGAACTCCAAAAATGTCTTCTGCAATGAAAACTTCTATCCCATCTCATGCACTTCTCAATTTCATATACTGAAATGATTTTACTAGTTTCTTGAGCTAAAGAAAATGCATGCCATTTTCCACAGATAAAAGTCCTTTACACAATAAATTTTTTAGCATGAAAAATTTCCTTTCACTAGCCTTCCTCCCTTCTGCATTGTTCACAGGCATGCTTTGTATACTCCTACCAAAATGAGTAGGACTCAAGCCGGGCGTGGTGGTGCACGCCTTTAATCCCAGCACTCAGGAGGCAGAGGTAGGAGAATCACCATGAGTTCAAGGCCACCCTGAGACTACATAGTGAATTCCAGGTCAACCTGGGCTACAGTGAGACCCTACCTCGAAAAACCAAAAAACAAACAAACAAACAAACAAACAAAGCCAGTAGAACTCTAAGACACACGAGACTCCAATTTAGGGAAATGGTTTTATAACAACTTTTACGTAACTGAAGAGCCATAACACCAGTTGAATGAGGCTAGAGCATTGACTAACCCTTAAACAGCAGACATTCACTGAGCACAAACTAAATACCAGATGTTGGTGTGAGCATTTCTATGCTGGTGTGCTTCCCCTTAAACAGCTAAGAGTTTAGAGGGAGAGACAGGGTGTCTAGTCAACATAGAAATACTCATCTCAGTTCTTACATAGCCACAACACTATAGGAGCCTATAATTTAAATTGGAGGATCAGAGTCTAAAAAAATACATTGGATTAAAAAATTAATTTCTGATGGTAAGGATTATAATACAGCTGTGTGTTCTTTCCCAGTGAATCTTTAGAATTGCATATGGTTAAAATTTCATATTTTGAGCTCTGCCCGGATGTTCAAGGAGAGTCAGGTTTTGAAGAAGCATGCCAACAGGAGACTCTGACCATGGCTGGGAACTGGGTGGCCTAGATGCTGTGTTCCCTATAGCCAGCCTGCTTCTCGGTCCATCCAGTGTCTGCAAACATTAACATCCTCCTGTCTCTTCCCAGCTCCCTCAGAATTACAGACTCAAGTTTATCTTCACAATTCGCGCTCATCACCAACCAGCTCATTTTTCAAGACTATTACATGGTTTGGCTGAGGAATGCTGAGTGGTAAAATAACTAGAAAATAGGTCCATTCCTTTTCATCTCCCTCCACTGTCAAAAACTTAAATGCAAAATATCTTGATTCCTGTCACTGGCCAGTTGGGCTTTGCAGTGTCAACAGAAGGGGAGAAACGTGCTTATTTGAACTTATAATGGTGTCCATTTATGGGTAGGTCACACATCTAGAGGGTTGTTTAAAATTAAAGTAACACATATCCATTCCAGCGATTGTTCCAGACATAAGCTTTGACTTTAATGAATTTTTAAAGTGACACCTCCATCATATCAATGCTAACATGACTCATGATCTTCTTATAAACATGCTTCTCTCCACGAAGTCTTGAGCTTCCCATCAACTCCTTTTCTCACCTGTTTTGGTTAGCGAAACCCATAGAAGCTCGAACAGCCAGCCCTGCCTTCTGCCTCAACTCCCATCACTCCTCCATGATGGAGTCATTACATCCCTCCTCGTCTCATTGAGAATGGGACTCTAATCTATAACCAAGCTGGGCTACTCCAACTCTATTGAGAATTTTCACACTATGTCTTCATGTTTTCAAGCTGAAATGCAACTGAATTCATGTTACTCTGCACACTTCCATTTGGTGAAGTACTTTCTCAAGGTGATACTGTCACTCCCCCTCTGAAGCTTCCCCTCATGCTGTAGACTCATCAAGCAGTCCTAAAAAGAACTTTAGATACAAGTGGTCAAATTTTAGATATGTTGTCTTCTTTTCTCCAGAATATTTAGAGAGGGCACGTTATGTACCAGAGATTGCGCTGGACTAGGTATAGAGGAACAAAGAGCAAAATGAACAAGGTTCCTTTCATGGAACTTTGATATCAGAGGGGGGAAATGACAGGCTAAACAAGCAGGTGATTTCAAATGAATGAATAGAAAGTAACAACATGTGCAGGTAGTTAATAAGCTGAAGGAAACTTACGTTCATTGTAAGTAGATAGAGACTGTCTCTCTGGAAGTCATATCTGAGCTGAAACCATAATTGCAAAATGTGTCTGTCAAGATCAGTTTTGCTCTGTTTTTGTTTTTAGCTATAGCTATTAATCTAAAACATTTTAAGGCCAAAAAAGTAGCATCTTCATCATGTAAATTCCTGTGCTTATTTTAAAGGCTTTTCCTGTCACACCAACTCTGATGGAGTCTGTGTGAGAAATTGCATAGACTGAGGCAGTTGCTTCAAGGAAGAGTCCTAGATGACTTACAATAGAAGAATTCTCTATTCTCATGTACCTGCTGAAATTCTTAGTTTAATTATTCAAAGAAACTGTAACTGCCTGTATAATCAAAGAATACTGTTACAATAATCAACTGTATATAACTCTGACAAATGCTCAGTAAAATCGCACTCAGATACACTCTCCTTGAGTCTGTGTCTGTTTGTCACTCAGCCGAATCCCTGCCCACTTCTCCAAGGCCCTGATCCTGCGGTCCCAGCACTCCGGCCAAACTGGTCTGACCTGAAGAGGTGTTTCTACTCCATGTTTGGCTTGCCTTCTTCTTCTTATGGGAAGGGCAGAGGTGCCGACAAACTCCACAGTGTAATTGTGTTTGATAACTCCACTTATAGCACATCTGTTAGCATTTCATTGGCCGGAGTAAGCCACATGACTAAGCCCAGGTGCCCTATCCACAGTGGTATGGAATGGCAAAATTGCTTTCTATAGGACGTGGAATCGGGGATGAATGGAAGCATTTTCTCCCCATGTAAATAACAGACCTGCATTTGCTCCCGAATGTGTCATTAGACATGTCACTGTTCTCTCTGGTCTTCATATTCTCATAGGAACAATGAAATTTGCTTGATTAGATCATCTCTACATTCAAGCTCTAAGTTTTTCAACCTCCTTTGATTTTATAAAACCAGATGGCACTTTGAGTAACTAAGTAAATAAACACCAATTTCTGTTAGGAAAAGAACTGAATTCTTCAATAGGCTTTTATAAATGTTTATAATAGTTCAATGAGACTTTTAGATGCTACTCAGTAAATAAGCTAACAAAGAAAAAATTCACATTGGAAACAGACGCTGTGGAGCACATAGCTCATTCACCAAGTTTTATGTGGACTAGTTTTCAACCTTACAAAAGAGATAATTGTGTACCCAGAAAACTATAATTATACCAGTCTGTTTCTAAAAGCGCAATACCAAAGATCAGGTAAGTTTTAACCAGGGTTTGTTTGGGCTCACAGTTCTTATTCAAGGTTGAGGGATTGCATTTGGTAATGACCCTCTTACTGGAAGAATCTTGATGTGATTCAGGGCCTTACATGGTAAAGGACAGGAAGGCCGTGCATGTGTGTATATATCTTCTGAGGTCTCTCTGGCTCTTAGAAAGCCACCAGGATTCAGGCACAGCAGCTCGATTCTAAGGACCTCCTTGAATCCCAATCTCCTCCCAGAAGCCACACCTCTAAATACCATAGTCTGTTTACATTTTTATCCTCCTCATGCTTCACAATGGGAATTAAATTTCAACCCATGAAGCCTGGGATGGGTACACAGATGATATCTAAACAATAGCAGTAATGCTTAAGAACTATGCTCTGGCATCAGCACCCACATGTTTGGGTGGGAAACTAGACTGTCCGCTTCAATAGCAAAGTGATGTGTTTTTCAGTGCCTCAGTTTTCCCTTTTGTAAGAGAAAGATAAGAGCCGAGTAAACTTCACATTATTGATAGGAGCATTAAGTGAGATCCTACATATGACATTGAGGAAGAACACCCGCAACACTACACTGCCAGTTAAGTACGTCTATATAGGGCTGTAGAGGTAGCTCAGCAGTTAAGGTGCCTGACGACAAAGCAAAGTTTGATCCCCCTGCTCATGTAAAGCCAGATGCACGAAGTGGTACAAGTGTCTGGAGTTCATTTGCAGTGGCAGAAGGCCCAGCCTCACCCATTTTCTTTCTCGATCTCTGTCTGCTTCTTGCTATCTCTCTCAAATAAATAAATAAAATATTTTAATATATTTATATAAATATATGTACATATATAGCATATACTACAAGTATGTGTGTAAGTTCATAGTATGAATGTATATAGTGTGTATATGTGTGTGTGTGTGTGTGTGTGAAAATATGTAATTAAATGCCATCACCTATGGAAATCCTCTTTGCCTTACATCCAGGTTTTGTCACTCTTCTTGGCATCTGAACACATTTACACTTTCAGCTACTTCTTCAGAATTTTCAAGGGGAACCCTGAGTCTCTTAAGATGGTCACTGTGCTGTAGATGTGAGGCCATGTCATAGTGGTCACTCATCTTCTGCACATTAGGCAGAAGAAGGAAACTCCAGAACGAATATACTCCAATTTATGCCCAGAAAAGGAGGTAGCTGCTCTTTTCTTCCTTACTGTAGGCTTTTAGGCATCAGGGCTATAAAATATGGCTGTGACGTTCCTTTAAATCCTTTTAAGTAGCAGTCCTCCTCCTCCCCCACCTCCTGGTACTATTAAGCCCTTCACAGGTATCAATCGTCGGGAAGTAGGAAGAACTGCACTTTAAAAGGATTTTAAATAATGTCACCAAGAAATATAGCAGCAGATTGTTCGATGGGTATTACCAGCCAAGAGTGTGCTTGAGGGGAGGATTCTCTTTTAAAAGGTCTTTAAATAATGTAAGGGTGCTTCTTGCCAACATTACTCAGAACCATTTAAAGAGCAGATATCTCCCTCACACCTATCCAGCAGCAATGTGCACCTGCCCAAGGACTGGAGAGGACATTGGACCAATGACATCCCACACCCTTGACATTGTCACAGCACAAAGGTTATAAGCGTTGGCCAAGACACTGAGTGCACTACAGACATTCGAAGAGTGCCTCCCTCTTTCTGAGAGTCAAGGTCAAACAATTCTAGGAATATTTGAACATGTGCTCGGTGACCTTTGCTGGAATATGAACTTTCTGGGCTTTCCTGAAGTGTCCCAAGAAAGAGCTTTCATAAAAGTAAAGTTCAGGTTTAAAACTCATCAGAATCTCAACAGCAGGCTCTGTCTTCTTCCCACTTCACCATCTTTAACACCATTCCCCGTCCAACTTTATACTGATCTGCAGAAGGGAAGAGAAGGGAGAGGTGGGCGTGTTGTAGAGAGTAAACGTTTTACCTTTACAGTCAGAAAATCTGAATTTAATGGCTTCCTAGTGCCTGTGATCACACTAGGAACAGGCATGTTTAAACCTTATGTCATAGTCAGCCACACACCACTGGGATGAATCTTCAAACCAGGCACAATTTGGGGGAGGAAAGTATTTATTGAAACTACAGATTGAAGGGAAATTCCGTTCACAGGTTTGAGCAGAGAGAAAAACTCACCACCTACACCACACACACAGAACAGGGAACAGGCAGGAGGGAGAAGGAGAGAATTTCTTCTCCTTTATATAGACTTAGAGTGGGGTCTTACAACCCTTTCCCAGACTTAACTGGCTTCCTGAGTCTCTGGACTTTCCTTCCTGCACTGCCCACACAGGAAAGGATGTTTACTTCTAGCTTCTTTACATCTTGCCCCCTGCTGAGAGGCTGCCCTCCTGTAAACATCCTCAGAGACCCATCCAAGATTACTTGAAAGGTCAAGTTGACAACAAAACTTAACCATCACACCCTATATTTCAGATGAGACGAAGTTCACTGGGGAAATGATAGTTTCCTATAGTCACTAACAGTGGGGACATAGTTAACATGGAATCACAGTTTCATAAGTTTTGGTCTAGGATCATTTACTCAGGAGCCCTTGGGTTGGTTGTTTTGGAGCCCGTGGTAAGAGAAATATCATATTAGTGGAACTGATCTCCTCATATCATCCAGGAAGCAAAGAGGGAAGGATCCAAGGCTCATTCGGGGCATCTTCCCAATGATCTAACTTCCTTCCACTAGGCCCCATTTCAGAATGTTCCACCACTTTCCACTAGTTCCACAGTCTGGTGATCAAACCTTCAACATATAACCCTTGGGGGACATTTAAGGACCCAACCATAACAAGGTCTAGTAGGTTATTTTACAGACCTTGAGAAAATTACACTGGAAGGAAATTTCCAGAGTTTCTTCCTTGTCTCAGAGATGCCGCATAAAACAGAAAAGACATCTTGAAAGCCATGATCCAGCTTCCCACTTCTGACTACATATCCAAAGATACTGACGTCCATGTGTTAAAGAGACATCTGAGCTCTCATGGTGACTGCAGCACTACTTACAGCACAAGGATCCCCCTTCCACGCAGGGGAAGACCACTGAAATTTCACTGCTGTTGCAGTCAGATTTCTTATTGCTGCAAAAAAGAACCCAACCAAAAGCTGCTTGTGGAGGAATGAGTTTATGTTGGCTTACAGATTAGAGGGGAAGCTCCATCATGGCAAGGAAAATGATGGTGTGAGCAGAGGGTGGATATCAATTCCTGGCTAACATCTGGTGGATAATAGCAATAGGAGAGTATTCCAAACACTGGCAAGGGGGAGCTGGTTATAATCCCAATAAGTCTGTCCCTAACAGCACACCTCCAACAAGGTTCTAATACCCAAATTTCCATTAGCTGGGGATAGAGCATTCAGAACACTTTCATTTGTGGGGGACACCTGGATCAAACTATCATAGCCCACCCTTGGCCCCCACAAACTAATAATGATACATGATATAAAATACAATTCATTCAGCTCAACTTTAAAAATCCCCACAGTTCTTTATCCACACCAATGATATTCAAACATCCCCATAATGCAAGGTCTTTAACCTAGCTGTAATACCAAAAAAACAAAACAAATAACAACAAAAAAAAACCCATAATGGCACAGAACATTCATACTGCAAGCAATGGCATTGGTCATTATAAAAGACAGATTGAACCAATACAAGATTTAAAACAAGCAGGGCAACATCAAACTCTTAACTCCAAGTCCAATAATTCTAACCAGTAAAAAGTCTCCTGAAGTAATAATTCTGCCTCCAGCTCAGCTACTCACAGTCCAGGAAAATTTCATCCAGTGCTGGCAGCTCTCCTTGCATCCATCCCATAGGCCTGGCATTTCATTGGGTCTCCACTGCAACCCATGGTTCATCCTCATGGTTCCATCAGGCTTCTATGAAGGTGATTCAACAGGCCTGCCCATGGCCATTTCCAAAAAAAAAAAACATATTGCATATCCAATGGCCCACTTTCCTGCATTTGTTATGCTCCATAGTACCATTTCTTTCTGTGCCATTTCCATCTGCTCACCAGTCCATTTCTATGCAAAGCAACCTGCACAAATTCTCAGGACACAGGCAGGCAGAACACAGCAAGCCTCTCTCCCAAACTGCTTCTGGAACAGTCCTGACAAAGTTCTTTCTCACCCTCGTAAGCCAAACCTCACAGTCCATAGTTCTCACTGCATCCAGGTCTTTCAACTCTGACCAGAATAGTCCATCAAGCTATACTGACAACACTGCAAGGTGTCTCTTAGGGTGATGATTCAATCCATCCACATTCCTCCTGTAAATTATTTCCAAAAGGCCAAAATTCACAGAATCAAGGTTCTAGAAGCTATGACAGATCCCACTCTCTGGTACCAAATCTGTTGTAGTCAGCTTTCTCTGGTTGCTGCAGAAAAGAATCCAACCAAGAGCAGTTTGTGGAAGAATGGGTTTATTTTGGCTTATACACTCAAGGGGAAGCTCCATGATGGTAGGGAAATTGATGGCATGAGCAGAGGGGTAGACATCACCTCCTGGCCAACATCAGGTGGACAACCGCAACAGGAGAGTATGCCAGACACTGGCAAGGGGAAGGTGGCTATAACACCCATTAGCCCACCCCCAACAACACAGCTTCAACAAGGTTCTAATACCCAAACTGCCATCAGCTGGGGATCAAGCATTCAGAGCACATTTGTTTGTGGGGGTCACCTGGAAGAAACCATAATAACTGCAGAAGGATCCGCTATCTTTCATAACAATAGGCATCAAAATGGAAGACATGTTAGGGAAAACCTGGTGCAGAAAAACATACTAAACAGCCTCATTCAGCTGTAAAATACAAAAAAAAAAGCCAATCTCACAAAAACAGATTAGTGAGATGCTTTCCAAAGACTTGGAGGAAGAAGAGGAGAGTTGAGGGAAAGAAAGATGAGAATAAAGGGTTCAAAAGCTGGGCGTGGTGGTGCATGCCTTTAATCTCAGTGCTCAGAAGGCAGAGGTAGGAGGATCACCATGAGTTCAAGGCCACCCTGAGACTACACATAGTGAATTCCAGGTCAGCCTGGGCTGGAGTGAGACCCTACCTCAAAAAACCAACCAAACAAACAAACAAAAAAAAAAAGGTTCAAGTTTTCAGAGAAATAAGCTTTAGTGATTTGTTACAGTGCATAGTTATCCCAATTAATTAATACATATTTCAAAACTGATGAAAGTATACATTTTTAACATTCTCATCTCAAAAAAGTGGTAAGTTTGTAAGGCAATGGATATATTGATAAGATTTGTTTAATACTCTATAGTGTATACATAGGACAAACTACCCCATTGTATATGTTAAACATAAGTAATTGTCATTTGCTAATTAAGTACAACCAAATAAAAGGACTCATGGCTTTCCTTTATGGCCTAGATGAGTTTCAGAAATGGGAAGTGCCTTCATTCACTGGTCCTTGTGTATGTCACATTCTTGAGAGATTGTGTGGGGTTAAGGCTGGGATCATAGAACATTCTCGAAGAAGGACATTGCTCTGACAGGTAAGTGGAAATAATGCAGCTCGAATGATGTGAGGGAAAATGATGTTCCTCTAGCATTCAGACACTGGAGCAGGTCTTGTGTCATTGACCACAATGACAGAAAATCAAAGTGAACCCCATTAAAGGGAAAAAGCCATCTATTTTCGTTAGCCCAGCAGGCACCTGAAAGCTCCTCGCAGTGTGAAAAAACGGAAGGGCACTTGGGAAGATGGAGGTCTTGGTTCTAATGACTATGTTTGCGCCTCCTGGAGAGGATGGATCTCTCCTTTAAATATGAGGGATTGATTTTGAAAATAGTCTTCTGGGCTATGCTGGTTCCTTTCCTGCCTTTCAATGACAAGAGGACACGATTAGGTGAGGACCTTTTCAGTTAACTGAGATGAACCAAAACACACGAGCCATTTTTAACAGTGCAAAGCTGGCAGGGTCTCATATGTTCTAATGTTTTAATTTTAATGCATTAAAAAATGGTGCTTTCTTAGGAGAAATTTGAGGTCATCAAATTGAGACATCAGAAAAATGACAAAATATGAGATTGTCTTAAAATCCTTCATTGTACCTTTAAAAATATTTATTTATGGGAGAGAGAGACAGACAGACAGACAGACAGACAGATAGAAAGACAGACAGACAGACAGACAGACAGACAGACAGACAGACTATGGGTACAACAGGGACTCTTGTTGCTGCAAATGAAACTCCAGACCCATGTGCTACTTTGTCCTTTTACATCAGTACTGAGGAACCGAACACCAGGCCATAAGGCTTTGCAAGAAAGTGCCTTTGACCACTAAGTCATGTCTCCAGGCCCACAGCCCTTTTTCTAATATCATTGTCATAGAGTGAGGAAAAGTAAAAGAACCTCCGGGAAACTCTTTTCAAGGTGATACTCCAGGTACCTTGGTCTTCTTATCACCTGTTGGTACAAAATGAATTTGATCTTTATCAAGGGACCTGGAAGTCTGAAGCAGCTACTGAGATAACTCAGTCACCCACAGCCGCTATGCTGGGTGACGTCACAACACAGTCCCCAAGGCATCATTATTAATGCTCTAAGTCTGCTTTACACACTAAAGTGGAAAGGCTTATTATGTATACATACCTCTCAACATAACACCCTGTATTCTTTTCTAGATCTATCTTGATTTTAAATTTAATTCTTACCTTCTTGATAGACTTCTGAGAATTATCAGATCAACTCTGGGCAAATGGGCATCTTTCTTGAGTTCCCTCAGCTAGCCTCTCTTTGAGGACTTTTCAGGGCTGAGGCTGACAAGCTCTGAGCCATATCGAATCTACCTGATTGAATCTGATTTTTTTTTAAACTGGCTATAAACAAGCAGCAAGTGTGCAGGCATTACTGCTTTGCAGTAGAGCAAAGATGGACATTTATCTTTGCTCCAACAAGACAAAGAACCGGCCTGTGAGCTCCACATCTCAAAGCCTGGCTTCCTCTTGCATCATCGGGAAAGCAGGAAAGGTAAGCTTTCTGGGGAGTGAAGAAGCATCCCCAGCTTTAGGGCACTTGGGTAAGAGTTGGGAAGGAGGCAGGGGTTATAGACCTAGAGAATGACTTTGGAAGGTTTGACCACAACTCAAGAATGACAAAATTTTACCAGGTCAGCTTCTCATTCCCAATTTACTGCAAAATAGTAGAATTACAGGAGAGATGGGAAACAGGAGAGGTGTGCACCCATGTTAGGTAAGGATCTTCTCAGGCTGACATGGTGTCAGAGTCGCTGACTCACTGAAATCTTGGCACGTTCTTTGCCCCTGGCATTGATGTTGTAAGCAGAGATGGGAAATTTGTAGGGCAGCAAATCTGTCCTCTTCCTCACACTGGACAGTCTGCAAGGCTCGCCTTCCACAGCCGGGTGGTTGTGTTGATTCCAAATCACTGGAGGTGGGTTGGCCCACAGCTTAAAACATCCCATGGTGTCTGGATGATTAACTCAGCAGCTTGAGCTATTCCAAATGCTGCTCTCTTGTCGTAGAGAAAGGATAAATACACTGGGTGTGAGTGATGGCCAGCCAGGGAAAGCTGGGATGTTTGCTCAGCCTCAGTTTTCTGTGAGTTGAACAGCTTTCCAAGGCCACTTTTTCCCCTGTACAGATGTTCCTGAGGAAGATGCAAATGAGCATATTTTAATGTTGCAAAATTGTCAAATGCTGTCCAAGAAACCTAGCAGAATGCCATCAAGCCTAGCAAGTTTACTCTCTGATGGGAAATGTCTACGGCCATCACTCACGTAATCAGAGAGCACAGAATGAAACATGCCCGGCTATTTCTCAAATATTCTTATGTATATCATCTGAAATTGTTTTATTTCTTGTAAATGCCAACTCAAAAGTGTCATTCCGTTGTATGCCTGCTGGGACTTTGCTTCACAATGTGGACTTTGATAATTATGAGAGGCTTTGCTTTACGGATGAGCTGCCTGCAGAACGAAGAATCCAAGTAGGTTTGCCCACAGCTCCACTGCCTGACAAGGACTAGATGAAAAGCCAGTATTTCACCTTCTCTTTTGATTCCCTGGTTTCTTTTTCTTTTTTCCTTTTTTTTTTTTTGGTGGTCATATAATTGTTGAGATGTTGATCTTTTTGCAAGGTCTCATTCTAACAGTCTAGTATGCATGAGCTCAGAGATTTCCTGGTGATACTGCCCTGACAGAAAGGGAGATTGTAGGATCTATCCCCAACCCTGATCTATTCTAGCCATGAGAACATCTGTGCTGCTCTGGCCTCACCAGAATTCAACTTGGAGAACATGAGGATAAACTAATGGGAGGCCTTCGGACTTTTGGCTAATAAGGAAGGAGTGTGGACACCAGAGTGGGAAGGAAAGAGAATATATCTAAAGAGAAAGGTATACTTGAAAAGGGAAATTTCCTCCAGTAAACACAAGCTACAACTCTACAATGCCAAAAAGCTAATCAAAATAGGAAGACTTATTCCTCTAAATAGTTGCAAATATCTTTGTCATTAATCATAGGAAGTATGATGTAATGTGATTGTTCTAGATTGCATCAGTTTTTAATTTGGTAAAAACAGAGCTTAATACTAAGTCTGCCAAGAATGTGACATAGAAGGTAAGTCCAATGGTCTTGTTACTTTATACCTGTGTTACAGTTAGTGTGCCAACATGATACATGACCATTAACTAAAGTCTATAATTTATTTAGATTTTCTGGGTCATTTCCTACTTTAAAAAAAAATCTGTGGATGTGTGATGTAGGTGTGTCTGTGTGTGTTCGCGCACACGAGTGTGGGCACCTGAATGTTACTGCATATGTGTGGAGGTCAAAGTCCTCACTGTCCATCTTGCTTGAAGCTGTGAATACCAGGTTTGATGACCCATGAACTTTTGGGATCCTCTTGCCTCTGCCTCCCATGTCACTGTAGAAATGCTGTGACAGATGCTTGCTCGCTACTGCACTCAGTTTTACAGGGTTCTGGGGATCTGTACACAAGTTGTCACTTTTGCCCACAGAGCCAGCCCCTCCCTACCATCCTTTCTTTTGCTCTAAGACACCCTGCAGGGTGCCACCTGCCTTTAGTTATTATGTCTGCCTAGGCTCTTCTCTATGCTACTGTTTTCAGTTTTTCCTTGTTTGTATCTTTTCCTTGCTTGAAACTTTTGAGTAGCCCTAGCCAGGTATTTGGTAGTATATCCCAAGATTAAAGCATGTCTGGTTGTTTTGTGTTTTTCCCCTTACTGGAATACTGGATCATGGAGGAAGGAGGAAGACCACAGAGACATGGGATCATTCCCACATCCTAGCAAGGGTTCCTGCTGTCAACAAGAGTTACAATGAGACGCCAGGTTTGACACCTGGCTATGGAAGGTGGGTCAGGTGTGTACTCTGTCCTCTCCACACCTTTTCATCCTGAACCTGCGCCTCTCTTCTCAGCTACACAGTTACTAGGAATTCGGCATGGCACATTTGGCTCTTCTGCTTTACTTCTTGATCTGATCAGTAAGAGCATGTGGATATTTGTCTACACAGTGGTTGCATTGGAATACTACATTACTTATTTTGCTGTCACATGTTCCAGCTTCAGCCTTTGGATACTTACTTCCTCGGTTGGTTCCCATTCTCACTTGGTAGTCTCCAGTCAGCGTGTGGAGGTGTGGAGATCTCTCTTTCTCTCTCTTTCCCCTCCTTCCTCCTTTCCTCCCTCCTCACTTTCCTTCTTCTTTTATTCTCTCGATTATTATCACTTCCTTAATCTCTGGTATTATAAAATTCTCCTGAAAGCTCTAATATAGTTCTCATGATGATTCACCCTAACTGCTATTATTAACAATGGTATTAGACTCCAAGGACTGGGAATTAGGTGTGTTCATTGCTACTGGAATGTTATTGCATTTGGGTGATCCCATCTGATAAAGCAAAAACAATGTGTTTATAGTAGCTTATGTATATGTAACTTTTAAGTATTTCTTTATGTGATTATGTATGCTAAAAGGTACACATACTTGATGTGGGGTGTAGTTCAGTGGTAGAATGCTTGTGTAGCAGCATAAATCCTGAGTTTTATCTTCAGAACTGGAAAAAAAGTTTATAAACAACCTTTTAAACTGCTAATGTGGCTGAAAATTTGAATGAAAGAAACCTTTCATGTTGTACTTCAGCTCAGGTACTATATAATATATGGCTTATACCATTTTTTGTCAGGAAAAAACAATGATCTGCATCTTTGTTCACATAAACTTAGTATTGTTATATTATTTCCTTCTTGATTTCTTCAATGACCCATTTATCATTCTGTATGTTAATTTTTAATCTGTTGAACAATTATGTCCTCTATTTCCTCATATTTCTAATTTTAACTTAACAGTTCAAGATATGAGTCATTTATTAAAATACTCAATTATAACTGATATTCAAAATGCATTTACATGGACAGTCAGCTTCAAAGCAATTCTGAATATGCAAATTTACTGTTGTCCCCTTCAAAAATAATTCACTGAAGTTTTCCTTAGTGCACTTTATATTATAGTAACAAAAATTATATTTCATGTATAAGTTTTCCAGTTAATTTATAGCTACAACTATGATAATAAAAGTCATCAAATAACATTCTATTCTCTGCTTCTTGAATTCCTACCAACACAATTCAGGAACACAATAAAATCTTCATTTTAATCCGCTAAGTTTTGAGATGATTTATTAAAATGTCATTAATAATTACAACAGCTTGTTCCTCCTAAAAGTAGACCCTAAGATTGAAATTTGGCTATGAGTAGATAGTTTGAGAGCTGACCCAAAGAAGCAATTGGAGAGCAGGGAAAAGAAAGTCAGTTAGCAGGTATGTTAGTGGGCAAAAGAAGATATCCCTTAGTGGGATCCATGGAAGATAGTGTAGAAAATGCATCCAAATTATCCTACTTGCTGAAGAGGTAACCTGGGATATCCCCCTATCAATTCTGCGTGTGTGTGTGTGTGTGTGTGTGTGTGTGTGTGTGTGTGTGTGTGTGTGTGTGTAGACCAGAAGTCAACATTGAATGTTTGACGGAATTGCTTCCCCCCTTCTTTTTAGAAACATGGCCTATCACTGAAACTTAAATGCTTTAAATTGGCTAACCTAGTTAGTCAGTAAGATCCAGGGATTCCCTATCTGTGCCTTCCCAGTGCTGATGGATTACTTGGGGATGCTGAGTGAAGAGGGGATGCAGGGGGAACCTCAAATCCTTCAGTAAATTGAAACCCACTGAGCCAGCAGTGGACTGCCAACCTTTGGAAATACCAAATACATTGTCTCCTGTATATTATTCTAGAGTGGGAGCCCAGGATTTCACCAACTTCTTCAAGGGGTCAAGGAGGTTTAAAAAAATAGGCTAAAGACGAGCCATTGTAGGTTCATTCTTATACCAGATTAGAGAATTGACCCAAATGGTAGCCATTATTAAATGCCAGATTTTATGGTTTGGCTATGGAATGTCCCCTCCAAGGGCCCATGTGTTGGAGCTTAGTCCCAAGTGGGTGATGCTATTTTTGGAGGTTTGGGGAACTCTTGGAGGTTTTAGAAGTGAGATTTAAGTGGATGAAGTAGGTAATTAGTGGTAGGATCTTGGGGTGTCTTGTGCCTGGCATCTGCCTGTCTCTCCTTCCTGACCAAAGTCAAGTGCACAGCCTCCCTGTCTGTGTGCTCACACTACCACAGTGTGCTGCCTCACCGATGAGCCCAAACTCAAGAGCTAAGGATCACAGCATGAAATCTCTGAAACTGTAAGCCAACGTAAATCTTTTTTCCTATAATTTGTTTCTGTCAGATAAGTAAGGGGTGTGGTCACGATGGTGCAAAGTAACTAATAAAATAGGTGTAGAATAGTTCATACATTTTATACAACTATCTTTTATTAAAATTAAATCAATAATTAACAAAAGGAACGACTGTCCTACTCCCATGGCAGAACTTCAGCCATTTCAGACGAGGAAATTAAGCAATGTCCATGTTGTTTGGCTTTTCCTAGAGTGATATGAACTAACATCTATTTACCCCAGATAGAGCATTTATGACAAATAAAAGAAATGATTTTATCCAAGAAGAGATTGGTAAACCAATGAGTTTATTTGGGGTAGCAGCTACCTTCTTGTTGCCAGGACAAAACACCCAAACAGAAACTGCTTATGGGAGGGAAAGGTTTATTTCTGCTTCCAGTTTTGAGGCAGAGGCTTCATTATAGCAGGGACAGGCACACTCAAGCAGGGAGCTGGCTCACGTCATCGCACAGCAGCAAGAAGGAAGGAGTCTAAGTACTGGACTTGGAGCTGGCCTACATTACTCCACAGCCAGATGTTACAGAAAACTGAGTCACACAGAGATGGCACCAGAGATAGAGTGGGGAATCAGATTATTTATGTCAACACAGACTGAGGGAATAACTTCCAAAGTTTGATAGCTTAGAGGTTTTATAGAGAGGATGGCAGGCATTTTGACATCATCTTGAATTCTTTACACTATCGATAGGTTACAAGTTTCTAAGGTTACATGATTTTGGGGTACAAACAGTTACTTAGCAGTAAATCAGTGATAAGAAAGAACAAATGTAAACCAGAAAGCTGTTTGTTCAGAGGTGTTTGTGCCTGTGGCTGCCCTCACCAGAATATATACACGCAGGTGCAGCTGCAGAGACAGGAAGGAGACTCAGTGTCATGCTGTCTCCCTGGAAGCTAGGACAATAGAAACTTCATTTTAGAGTGTCATCTGGGCCTGGTTTCTTTGTAAATTTCTTCTACCATACAATAACTCACCTTGTTCAGTAAAACTCCACTTTCCAAAGGCCTCACAACTTTCCCAAATTGCCACCAGCTAGGGACGAAGTATTCAAAGCACAAGAGGCTAAGGGGGACATTTTTACAGTCAAACAGCCACAATGGGGTACTTAGAGGACCAGGAATGAGGAAATCTTGCAGTAGTGAGGGTGACTCACCCCCAAGGCTCACCTGGCCATGGGTGATGACTCACAAAAGCTGCATCCCTAGAGCTCCTGACCTGACTTGAAGGCAGTTCCAGTGAAGAGTCTCCTCCATCAGCAATTGTTCTCTGCTCAGATTCTGTTTAGAGAACCTCAGGGATGTGCCTTACCAGGTGACAAGTTTCCTGAGCTTTCTGAATTTTGTAAGTTTCATTAGATTCCTGGGTCCTTTCACTGAACTCCTGCTTCTTTCCAATTAAATCTCTTAGATATTGACGTTCTCGTTTTTTGCCCTTCTCCATTATCTATACCAAAATGTTGAAGTTCTCAATGTGATGGAGGTCTTATGAAGGTTATGACAGCCACTATGAGGTCATGAAGTAACAGCCACTCGGTATTCAAAACATAGTGTCCCAAAGCATTTCTCCACATCCTCTGTGTCTTACATTCTTAATAATAATTCTTAATAAAAATAAAATATTTTTTAAAAGATGTCTAATTTAGTGATGAGCACACAGCTGCCACTCATGCTAAGCACTCTTTTGAGTCTCCACTGCAGTCACCACAGTAGGCAAAAAGGAGCTTCTGTGGCCAGAGGTGCTTGCAGCACTGATCTCTGGGTATAAACTTAATGTTAATATTTAGAGGAAAAATTGATGGATACAACATCAGAGGGCAGGTGGTTACCTCCATAATAGTCATGCCATTATTGCACCAGTGGGGATATCTTTCTGGCCTGTCCATTTTGTAGCACATAGGTTAGACCCAGAGTTAAGGGATGCTACTGATGCTTTTTCTCCTCCACCAGCTTTCACAGCGCTTTCTAGCACTATGACATCTAGCCAGGACAAAGGAGGCTCTGCTCCAGCTTTAATTTTTAAGTTCCTGTGACTGACGCAAGTGGACTCTTCAACAATAGCTTCTTAGATCTTGATACGATAAGCAACTAAGAGTCTTGGCAATATCCTTGACCAACAACTCACTGGGAGATCTCCTGCCCCTGGCATGGGTTTTCCTGTAACAACCGTTGCTTTTGGACATGTCATGATCCATTCCCCTAAGAAGTTTCTGCCAAAAGTAGAGTTCTCAGTCTCTCTCTCTCTCTCTCTCTCTCTCTCTCTCTCTCTCTCTCTCTCTCTCTCGCTTGCTTTTTCTTTCTCTCTCTTCTCTCTCTTCTTTCTCTCTCTTCTCTCCCTCTCTCTCCAATGATCACACAGAAGAAAATTAATAGCTATTGAAAAGTAAGGGGTGTTGATATATCTCAGTGATAGAGGTCCTAGGGTCAAGCCTCAATAGTAAAAAGCAAAAAAAGAAGATAAAATTAACAGCTATTCTATGCTATCTAATACCCAGGCTTTAATCAAAATCAGATCTTGAATACAGATAATAAAAACTGCTAGTATTTACTGAGCCCTTTTTTATGTATTTTATTGTTACTTAACCAGCCCAATGGGTAGATAGGTAGGCATGATTGTCATGATATTTCAAAGGTAGGGAAACAAATTCAAGTTAAAGGGAGTTAAGTAAGATGCATGAAGTCTACTTGAGACCTAAGGCTTACTTTAGCCTTCATCTGGGCCTTGGGGATTCAGAGCACACTGGGTAAATGAGGATGAGGACAGACATTGCAGAGGAATAAAGGTATTACTGGGAACACAGCTGGCATGCTGTCTTTCCTTCTGCTTTTTGAATGGCCATTGCTTGTATTCTATTCTTCTAGAATTGAGTAGAGCAAGAAGAAATTGTTAGGGCTTGTTATCAACTTAGAGAAAAGCTTGGCAAGAAAAAATAAATAAATAAAAGCTGCCGGTCGTGGTGGCGCACGTCTTTAATCCCAGCACTCAGGAGGCAGAGGGAGGAGGATCACCATGAGCTCAAGGCCACCCTGAGACTACATAGTGAATTCCAGGTCAGCCTGGACTAGAGTGAGACCCTACCTTGAAAAACAAAACAATAAATAAATAAATAAGTAAATAAATAAGTAAATAAATAAATAAATAAAAGCTGAGGCATAAGGATGGCTGTGTATCTTGGGTTTCCAACAGCTCTGTGCCCCAATAGGCAATGAATAGTTGGTGGGTTTGCCACACCAAGTGTCTATGTTTGAATGACAAGCACGAAGATCCCCTTTGCTTGGGTGACTACCCTGGAAATGAAGATGGTCTAGTGGATCTGTCAGTGGCCTGAACTGTTTGCTTTTCTCCTCCTTCTAGCAAGAAGCCTAGGTGAGCAGGAGTTTCTTTCATGACCAATGACAACTTTGATGTTTTTAAAATCTATGAGCATTAAGGATGACATAGTATCAACAACGTCCTTTCCTGTCTTATCTTACACAGGTAGAGTTGAAAAGTTTGAGATCACATGGTGCTGTTGAGTGAAGATTGTGTGAGCATTCGTCTAGTTTGTTAGTTTCCACAATCCCCTGGTCACAAAAATTCCTGGATTCTGAGTTCCTGGTCCAGAGACTCTGAATGATAACGTCTGAGGGATGCTGGAATCTGTGTTTTTATAAGTTCCCTGGCTTTTCTGATCAGCCAGTTTTCAAACACACTGGCTTCAGTTACAGATGGTTGAAATTTGGAACTGGGCTAGCAGTCAACCATGGAAGAAGCCTACTTTTTCAGTTTTAGCTTCAAGTCAGTGACATTTAATGCCATAGATCTAGCAATTGCCACCCTAAATTTAACTTCCCAGTCTTCAATGAGGCTGAGAAAATAAAATCTTGGTTTTGGCACATCTTCCAAAAAGTTCAAGATAATGTAGACAGTGCTTCTCATGGCAAGTTTTTCTGTCTCCAAGGAAGATCATGTGTGAAAATGATGCAACTCTGGTGCCAAGTCTCCATATAGCCAAGTCAATACTTGGTGGAAAACACTAAAATGTTGGCCTGACTGTTTGGGTTTAAGGGGTAAGGATGGATTGTCACATCAATCCCAACTGTCACACCGGTTTGGATTGGTTCATTGGCACTCATTTCAATGCGCCTAATTGTTGACATGTTATGAATGAAACATGGGCTGTGATTAGTGTCTTCACTAGATGTGCTTCATGCAGGTGACGCTTTGAAGGTTGCAGAAGTAATGACAAGGTCCTTAACTACCTACCAGTGTCATCGCAATGCAAGGCCCAGCTTTCCAGCCTTCTTTGTCTTGCTAAGTGTGAAGACTGAGCCACATTGGCCAATTGCATGTAGCAGTCTACTAGGTTATATAGAGACAATTGGACTTGAAATGTATTCGGGTTTCTATAATCACAGCTCAAGAGTGCCGCCGATTTCTCTTGCCCCCTTGTAAAGTCTTGTTTTGTTGATTTTGCAGTGGAATGTTGCCTTGCATCTTGTATGGCATTATAAGGCTGAGTGAAGATTTGCAGACCCAGTTTCCAGTCCCAAGCAACAATCTCACCTGAGGAAAAAATACATATATATAGGAAATCTCTATCTCTCACTCTATTTTCCTGTGAACATAAACAAAAAAAATAATAAAAGATCCTGAGAAAAATAAATATGCATATATACATATACATGTACATATACATGTATACACATATGATACATATTATATATACATATATACATATATATATATATGGCTTTGAGTGTATCCCAAATTCATTTCCTTATTAGCCTCCTGCAAATTCCCCAGAAGAAACTTTGTCAATCCTTCCTTTTTTTGGTTGTCATTTGTATGACAACCAAAGCTGGACTGAGAATCACATTTTGTAACTTTTTAAAAGATCAAGTATGTCCTTAAAATGTGATGTTCCAACCTATACAAAACAGTCCTATTTTTGTGAGAGAGGACGTAAGATGTCAATATGTATGCACACATCTACTTAGAATTGGAGAATACCTCCAGAGCATTTATGAGAAGCTATGTCACTGCCTTTGTTTATATTTTAACTGTGATGGTCTCCCCAGGCACATTGACTGGTACAGTTTTAAAAATCCAAAATTTATGTTTGAGAAATAATAAAGAGAGAAATGCATGTTTTGAAAATAATGACATGGTAAAGGTGTTAAAGGAATTAAACTCAATAGGGTGTGTTGCAGTCACCTTTCTAGTTGCTGCTCAGAAAGAACCCAAACAAAAGTGGCTTGTGGAGGAATGGGTTTATTTGGCTTACGGACTCAAGGGGAGACTCCATCCTGGCAGGGAAGATGGTGGCATGAGCAGAGGGCTGGACATCACCTCCGTCACAGCACTGGAAACAGCAGCAGGAAGGTGTGCCAAACACTGGCAAGGGGAAGCTGGCTTATAACCCCCATAAGCCCACCCCCAACAACACAACTCTAGCGAGGTTATAATTCCCGAACTGCCATCAGCTGAGCATTATCACTGAGAACACATTCATTTGTTTGTGAGGGACACCTGGATCAAACCATGACAGGATGAGTCTTGCAATGTAAAATGTATTACAAATTCTCCTGTTCATGTCATTTGAAAACATGTAAGTGAAGATCATTATATTTCAATAAATGATATATTATATATATATATATATATATAATTTTAAGGTGTACTAAGATTTGAGCATTTATGCTGTTTTAATTTAATCATAATATTGTTCAACTTCCTTTCTTAGCAACAGTTCAATGGGACTCTACACTGTTTATTTGCTTGTTTGAGATAAGGGTCTTGCTATGAAGCCCGAGCTGGCCTTGATCTTTGTAATTCTCCTGCCTCCCCCTCCTAAGGGCTGGTATTGCAGGCATGTATCTCAATGCCTAACCTTTTTTTCAGTGACTAGATCATTTATTAAAGTAGATATTTAGTTTCACAGGAAAATGACTGAAAATAGATTTCCCATATGCCTCTTGGCCTCACACATACACATTGTTCTCTACCTTCAATGTAACCTATAAGAATGCACATTCATTACAATGATGAACCTGTTTTGATACCTTGTGACCCATGTCCTTAGAGCTTTTTAATTATGATGCTATACTTTAGAGACCTCTGTGAGAGGCATATGTAGATAAAGTGCCTTCATTTTTTTGGCCAGCTTTATAGTATTCATTATGTAAATGCACCACAATAAATATAATCCCATTTCTATAAAAAGATTCAGTTTTTAATTGCTTGCTATTAAAATGACCCCTGAGCATCCTTGCATATGCATCCCTGTGTACACTTAGTTGTGCTTTGTTTGAATAGATGTTTACAAATAAAATTGCTGGCCCATAGGGTGTACCGAAATAAGGTGATGTGTCCAAGTTTTCACGTACAGCAGCCACAGTAAATCCTCAGAAGTCTGCATGTCAATCTGCAGTTTTGCAGATGATCACCATTTCCTAGTTCCCTTGACTCTACATTGCTCAGGAATTAGAGCCTTAAGATAGAACTGGAAGAGATTTGTAGGATAGGGGATTTCAACTCTTGTTAAACAACCTTCTGTTCTTACAGTAGGTTTCTTTAAAAAAAAAAAAACCTACTGGGTTAGGGAAGACATTCCCTACATGAAGAAACCAAGGTACCATAAGACAAATGGCTTTTCTAAACACCACATAACTGAACAATGATGTTGCTTAGACTAGAAATTCCAAATGCAGCAATTACAGTGTCATTAACATGACCATGAACGATGAGAAAAGCAAGAGATACGGGTATCATCAGTGTGCAGTAGTTTGCTTTGCTTCTTCGAAAGTTTCAAAGACAAGTGATGGACAAGAGAGCCTGAGAAACTATTTCACATGATCACAGTCAGAACAATTGTCTTTAGCTCTAGCACAACTCCAATAATGAGGATTATGATCTTAATAGTGGTGTACTCCATAGAAAGCAACTTAGAAAAATGGCCTAGAATACCTGAATCCATCAATAACTAGGCAATTTTCCCTGGGATAACAGTGACATGTATGGATATTAAATCCAACATTGTTTGTAGTTGGATTTAATGTTTGTAATGGACATAATAGTTTTAGTCCCCACAACTAAAATACGTGTAAAAAGTCATTTCTTCTCTTAATTATCAGATTCATATATTCTATCTCTATCATTATATATAGTCACCTTATCCAAATGAATAAGAATGTAATCTCTGAAATTCTTTCATACATAGGTAATGTTTCCACTGCCCACATATTTGTTTACATATAAAGTACCCGAGATATGGAAGGCCCATGTTCTTACATTACAGGGAACATGTTTGCCCCCTGATTATGGTTTAGGGACAAATTGGAAATGTTTTCATCTTTTGTGAACATCAGTTTAATTCTGAGGATTTCTGTCTCTCTCAGCTTCATCATGCTTTCAGATCCTGCCCTCCACAGGATGCTTTGGAAGCTATTATCTTGAAGAATGCCCACTGCAAAGGTTTCTGCTGACTGGAGTCCTTGATGACCGAGAGCTCCAAAGGCCACCCACCCTCACTTTGTCACCATCCCAAAGCTAAAAACAGGCATGGCAGGCATGAAACTGCTCAGGCTTTCTATATTGCTGCCTCCTGTAGCTTATTGTATCCATGCAACATGGTCTTCAACACCATGGCCACAAAGTCTATGGCAAAGGTCCTCAGGATAATTGCTGGACTATCCTTCCTTATGGTCTTGTGACTTTTTCTGCTGTCCCCCCCACCCGTTTTCTATGGCTTAAATATAAAATTAACTTTTAAGTCAAAGTACGAAAGAAATAAAACCTAGAGAAAACAGATTTAAAAAAAATAGTTTGAAAATACATTCTTTCAGTCATTATAAAGTACTTATATCAAAGGAATTAAATCTGTAAGAAATTCTAGTGGACTCACAAGCTGGCAAGACTGAAGGAGGTAGTTCGCTTGGCAAGGTCCATGCCTTGCAAGCCCTGAGCCCTGTGTGTGATCCCCAGACAGGCCTAGTGGCCCGAGATGGCACCTAATTACCAAGGAGGTAAGACAGCTGGATCTCCACTGACCAGCCAGTCTAATCCACTTGATGGGTCCAAGCCTGATAAAGGCTGTGTCTCATGAATAAAGGTAGATGGCACACCTGAAGAAGGATAAATGAACTTGTCCTCTGGCCTATACACAAAGGTAAGCATTTGCACACACAAACACACACCAAATAACTTCAGAAAATATAAAAGCTAGCCAAATATCACCAATCCCTCTGCTTAGCATACAAGAAGCTCTTTCCATTACTCTCACAGAAATCCAGGACAGAACATGCTACCTTAGATATGCTGGTTGGGTTTGGTCACAGTAGCTTCCTCTGAGGCCATAGCAGGGCAAGGGGCAATCACAGTTGGCAGCACCCCTAGTAACAGCAAGGGTCAAAGTTTTTGGCTTAGATGGGCTCTAGAGGTTGAAATTTATGCTTTTGAAAATTAAAGCCTGCTTCATGTTTCTCCCTTCCAGTGGTGCTGCCTTTATCATGGGTAGATCCACCTTGAGCCCACAGCTTTTCTTGGTAGAGGTCTCATGGTCTTGGTATCTCTGACATCCTGGGGTCTCCAGCTGAGGATTCATCTTCACAGCTTCACATCTCTCAGCCCCGCCATGCCTCCCAAGGCCTCATATCTCTCAAGGCCTCCATGTCTACAACTCTTCATGTCTCTCAGTCTCTGTGTCTCTCAAGATCCCTGTGTCTCTCAAGGTCACCATCTCTCTCAAGACCTCCATGTCTCTACTGGTCACCATGTGTCTCAAGATCACCATGTCTCTCAAGGCCTCCATGTCTCTCAAGGTCACCATGTCTCTCAAGGCCTCCATGTCTCTCAAGATCTCCATGTCTCTCAAGGTCTCCATGTCTCTCAAGGTCACCATGTCTCTCAAGACCTCCATGTCTCTCAAGGCCTCCATGCAGGAACTCCTACTGGGCCTTATGTTGTTTAGCTTCTGCAGCTCTCCAGAACCATGATGAAATACACCATAACTCCATCCATCTTACATCATTTATTCCTCCAAAATCATGTGATATCACTGCCAAAGTCTCCCATTAGCTTGGGATGAAGCATGGCTGGAGTATGTGAACCTTCAGTGTGCTGATTATGGAGAATGGGAAGTTCATTCATTCTCCCTTCTAGTCCTTTCCTTTCAAAATAATTCACATTCTTGAGAGCTGGGGCTTTCAGTTGGTTGGATCAAACAGTCAAAGTATCCTTCCCATTGTCCCAGTATAGACCAGTAGACTTCCCTGTAATGGTGGCAATCCCCTTAACAATTAAAGCTGAAGTGGATGTGGCTCTGTGTCTTTGTTTGGTTTTATTTCTGAGCCACACTTCACATTTTTTTTTTCAAGGTAGGGTCTCACTCTAGCCCAGGTTGACCTTGAATTCACTATGCAGTCTCAATGCCATCTTCCTTACCTCTGCCTCCTGAGTGCTGTGAATGAAGTCATGTGCCACCACCCCCAGCTCACATTTTAAAAATATCTTTCTACTATACGTTTTGCTCTCTTTTATTGTAGATTTGAATAAGAGTAGCTACGAGGAGACATTTCACAGACTCAATGCTTTTTTGTCTTAAAATTTCCTTTGCCAAATACATTAGTCCACAACCATGGCCGCCTGTACATCTTCCAAATTTTTATTCTTCTATCCTTGAAACTTAAAGAGTTAGGTACTGTTTTCAGCCTTGGGATTCAGTAATTATTACAGTAGACAAGACCAATCTATCCTGGCAATAGAGCGTCTCTAAACAGAGGACAGATCTATTTGAGCTACAAAGACAAAGTTTCCCTCTGCTTCAAAGCCTGATAGGTTTGCTCACAGCTCATTACAAAGCCTGGTCTTTCTTAATACAGGCTTTCCTCCATAGCCATGGGATTAGTTTCAGACCCTCATGCAGACTCCAAAGCCTCAAATAAAATACTCCATTGCTGCATATAACCTATGGATGGCCTCCTGTATACTTTACTTGTTTTTTAATATTTTCATTAATTTGCAAAGAGACAGAGAGAGAGAATGAGAAAGGTTGTGTCAGGGCCTCCTGCTGCTGCAAGCAAACTCCAGAAGCATGCTCCACTTTGTGCATCTGGATTTACATGGATACTGGGGAATTGAACCTGGTCTCTCAGGCTTTGCAGGCAAGTGCCTTTAACTGCTGAGACATCTCTCCAGCCCCTCCTGTATATTATAAATCATCCCTAGAACATCTATGACACAGATTGCATTGTAAGTATGATATACATTGTTGTTTTATTTTATTAGATAGTGATGAGAATGCCAAGGTAAAAACTATGTGTTCCATATAGATACAATCACTGTAGGCTTCAGTGCAGGGCCATCATGTCAAATGAGTGCTGGGAGACCTGGGAACTGCGAGCTAGCAGGAGGCTAGGGCAGGCTCTGCACACCATCCATCTGGATTCACCATGTGGCCAGCCAATTCAAGTTTTGGTTTTAAGAAGATTCAGGAATTTTTCTCTAGTATTTTATATCCATAGTTGAGAAGATCTGTGTGTGTGTGTGTAATCCACAGAGCCAGAGGGCTGAATATATGTTGTATTTACATATATTTTATTGCATTCACATATATTGTATTTTGTTAATTATTTGTATTTTGTCAATTTATTTACAAATATTCCATAGTTTAATGACCCTCTCCCTCTGTCTTTTTGATACCAGGTCTTGCTATATTGTGTACGCTCACCTGCTCACCTGAAACTCATTCTGTAGCTGACTGACCTCAAACTCCCAATCTCCAGGCTTTGGCTTCTTAGGTGTTGGAATTACAGATATATACCATGATATCTGGCCAACACTATTTTAAATAGTGTTTTTTTCCATTTCTATTGCTTACTTGTTTATAGAAATGTAATTGACTTCATATTCTGAATTTTTGCACATTCATACACATATAATTTTAAATTATGTTTCTTCATATAAGAGAAAATATGCAATATTTGTCTTTCTGAGCCTGGCTTACTCCATTTAATGATTTCCAATTACATCCATTTTCCTGCAAATGTCATGATTTCATTTTTCTTTATGACAGAATAAAATTTCATTGCATATATGTACCACATTTACTTTATCCATTCATCTGGACATCTAGGAGAGTCATCCATTTCCTGGTTTCTGTGAAGAGTGTAGCCACACCTTGCAGCACCTTGCAAGACTGATTTCATCTGTAAGTAAAGACATTTTTATGTCTTCCTGCCCAATGAGAATGTGTGTGTTTTTTTTTTTATTTCCTCTACTTACATTTCTGCTTTGGCAGAGAACCCAGTACAAAGGGAAATGGCAATAATGAAAGCCACATCCTATCTTGGTTCCTGATATTAGGGAAAAAGTTTTCAGTCTTTTGCCATTATTATCCTTCAATAAGTTAATGAAGTTTTCTTAATTTGCTGATTGTTTTTGTCTGAAATGGATGTTGGATTTTATAAATAGTTTTAATTTGCACATATCGAGGTAATAATACAGTTTCTCTTTTTGTTTAACAATATGATGAATCATACTGACTGATTCCAAGTACTAAATCAATTTTGCACTCTTGAGTTAAAATTCTTTTAGTTCTAGGTGTGGGATACCTTGCCAGTGACTTGTTGGCGTGGGAGTTGTGTTGTTGTCTTTGCTTGCTGGGTGCTGCTTGGAGTTCAGTTTGGGAGATACTGGGTGCTACTTTGTGGATGGGATAAGTGTGGTGAAGGCAGTTCAGTTGCTTCCGTCTCTTGACTTGTGGAAATTCCCAGCTCAGTGATGGATCAGCAGCAGCCCCGTGGGAATGATGAGGGTACCAAGGAGAAGCTGGTATCCTGAACTCCCCAATGGCCGATTGGCAGCAGCCTGAACGAAGGAACAGAATGTCAGAGAAAAGCTGATGCCTGAATTTACTAATGCAGATAAGTCGTAGCCTAGGATTGTTTTGTCAGTTAACATTCTTGATTAATGTAAGATAATAACAGTGCAATGACGATCAGATTAAGAATGGAAATGAGAACATGCACTGATACAAAAAAAAAATCTTAAAAGGCTCAAGAGTGTATCACCATCAAACCTAAGCAAAACTTTCTCTCAATCTACGTTCTTCAGAATCAAATTTAAAAACACACAGAAGACTAGTTCCAGAGTAAACTGCCCTGGTGGTGAAACTATGGCTGCATGAGGGGATTTGGTCACATCAACCCATCTTTGGAATTTACTGGTATAGAGGACTACCAAATTAGGACTCTAAGCCCATCGCTTCCCAAAGAATTTAACCAACTAAATTTTTTTCCAATGAGTTAGTCTATCTTTGGAATATTGTTTAAATTTATGTTAGACTAACTCAACATGAATAATACTCTCAAATGCATTTCAAGAATTCTGTGCAAATTCAAAGGCAAATGAATATGATTGTAGTTTACAGCTTAATAAACTTAAAATAAAATGATAGCACATCCAACTATAGAACTGTGGATAATATCACTCAGTTTCCTTTGATAGTATATCTATCTGCTTTTTATATCTGAACCAGCTGTTTTCAAAGATATCAGTGTAGTCTTTGGAGTAAGAGGCTATGTCTACACTCTGTCCACTCAAACCACTCATTCAAAATACTGCTAACCTGCCTTCCTGAGAGCATCATTCAGTGATAACTTGTAGCTACAAAGCCCATAATGATATAAGTGCAGAACCTACTGCCAGAGGCTAGCACTGAAATGTCAAGGAATGTCACTACCCCCATTTTACTCAGGAAAAAAAATATGTTTTTCTTCTCCAAACATCTTCATTAGTATGTAGTTTATGGTTTACTCCAGTAGACTGAGTTACAAAATGCTAGTTTCTAGAATTATCTATGTGAATTAGTCCAAATAGACAACATGAAAACCACCCCTCTTTGTGTATATGTCCATTTAGAATTTATATATAAAACACACTATTCCAATGAAAATATGTGCCAAACATCACGCTATGAAGGATAAAAATCTTAGTATATATCTATATAAATCTTCAACTTCTTGGGCTGTTTTTGTTGTTGTTTTTGTTGTTTTAAGGTAGGGTCTCACTCTAGCCCAGGTTGACCTGGATTTCACTATGTAATCTCAGGATGACCTTGAACTCATGGCGATCCTCCTACCTCTACCTCCCAAGTGCAGGGATTAAAAGTGTGCAGCTTCAATTTCTTGTTAATTTCAATAAACACTGTTGAATAAAATGACATTGAATTGAATTGTTTTCCTTCTGTACAATGCAATAAGTTTCATAGAAATATATAGCCCTCTTTTGTCAAAATTGAATATCAATTAAAAACGCATGAATACTGAACTTATTTTAAATTTTAGATTGACTAGCTATTGATGTTATACCCCCCCACCTAAAGTTGAATTGTTACGCTGTGAGATCAGTTAAATATGCTTATGACTCCCTCACCAAATGATTACATTTTAGATATGCTCAGTTGAACATTTTGTTTTTAAATCAGTAAGGCAACAATTGTTTTATCAATTTAATGTCATAGAGCTAGTATGGTTGTCTTTCCTCTTAATTCCTGACTTTTATTAATTCACTAAACCACTTAAACTATTTGTACCCCAAAGCATCACACCATACCCCATAATGATATGTAATTACTAATGACTGGTCAATAAAAAGAAAATAATTAATCATAACTAAAAACTGATTCACATATGTGGGTAGAATATACATAGCCCACATAGAATTTAAACATTAGAAAAGAAAGGAAGTTATAATAAATCTTTTCAACTGTCTCAATTGGTTATGACAGATTAAGAAATTATCTTGACCACCTTCTTATACAGAAACTGAACTAGGATTTGCATGTAATTTCCCCCCTCTCTGATGGAACTGGGAGAAGACCATCAGTGGTTGACTATGCTGGTCAATCCCCCTCTCTGATGGGGTGGGAGAAGATCTTCAGTGATTGTTCTCATGGAGTTGGTTGTCTGGGCAGAGCTGAGAGCAGGTTTTTCATTCCAAGTTACAAACAATCAAAAACAAGAGTCTAAGCCTGTGAACAATTAGATCAGCCTGACAACCCTTGGTTCCAACCACCGGTTCCTTCCCTCACTGAGCTGTTGACCAATGTGACTCATGAGATTCCAACAACAAGATTCTGTCAAAGCTCTTGAGTGTCCTCCCCAGGCCTTAGGCAAAACCCTGTTGCTGAAGAAACCACAGAATGCCATCGATCAGCATTGAGAGACCCTTCCAGGTCCAGAACAGTATCCAGCCCCCAGAAGGCAGTTAGTGTAGTGCTGGAAGGCACTTCACAGGCTCCCAGGGGAAAATGATCAACGACAGGTGGAATAAACAGAGACCACTGACATGAAACACAATCTGCAGCCACGAGTAGGCTGACCACACCTCCTACTGGGAGAGAACAGCGAACCAAGAAGGGAGCACTTGTGCAATGGAGGATCCTGGGCCTGGGGAAGACAATCAACAGCTTTCAAATTCAGCCAAATTTTCCACTTAGTGAGGGGGAGCCCTTGTCTGGAACTTGGGATGCAGGGCGATAGGCACCAGATCCCGTACTCTTGGGCTCCCAAGACAAGATGTACTTATGGGAGCGACTGACTGGGAGGCTTCTAAAAATAGAATATAGGTAATCCAGAATGGTGTATATTTGTTAACCTATACTGATCTTACTCTCTGATGGAGAATGTGTTTGTATTTTTCAGGATGCAGCAAGAGAGCTGGGGCCCATCTAACCCTACCAACTGACCGTAGGCAGATAGATAGCTGAAGTCCTGGCAAGAGAGGAGCCACCACAGTCATATCATGGAGGATCCATATGGAACCCCACAGAGAATGACAGGATGAACAAGGGACCCACAGCCATAGCCATTCAATCAACACAGGATAATCCAGGGTGACAGAAACCAACGATTTTTGACACAAAGACCCCTAAACTCACAACATTAAAGCAGCCTTAATACTCATCCACCACGACTCAGGGAACTGAGCAGAAGAGGGGGGCAGAAAGGTTGTGAGAGCCGTGGTGGGGGAGATTATCCAGAGGTATGGCACCCCTCAGTAACAACATACTAGGGCCAGGAGAACCTGGCTGAATACTAGGCTATCCATGGTCCCCTGTCACAAGGACTGATCCAGACGACCCACAGAGGAGGATATCCAGCTGATTGGGGATGGGGAGGGGGGGCATTGGGGAATTGGGGATAACAACTCATTGTTTGCCCACTAAATAATGTAACTCATTATGGACAATTAAAAAAAAAACATGTAAATGCATAAGGTGAAGATCACACACAATCAGGATTCAGTTCAAAGCAATCTACCCACAGAGTCTGGCCTCTAACTCCTTCACAAGTGAGTAACAGATTCTAACTTCAGAACCTGTGTTTGTTTCCCTGTTTCATCAGGAATTTTCCCTTGGGTTGTCCCTGAAGCTGTTCTGTATCTTAAACTGTCCAACCTATAGACAAAAAGTGAATTAATTCCCACTGTCTTTTCAAGATTTTTTTATAAAATATATATCTTTATTATCCCTATTTACATACACTGAATGAGCAAATAATGTGTTGGTGTTCCCAGTTCCTCGATTTCCCTCTTCCCTGTCCCCAATCAGCTGGGTATCCTCCTCTGTGGACAGAAAGAAAGAAAGAAAGAAAGAAAGAAAGAAAGAAAGAAAGAAAGAAAGAAAGAAAGAAAGAAAGAAAGAAAGAAAGAAAGAAAGAAAGAAAGAAAGAAAGAAAGAAAGAAAGAAAGAAAGAAAAGAAAGAAAGAAAGAAAGGAGAGAAAGAGAGAGAAAGAGGGAAAGAGAGAAAGAAAGAGAGAGAGAGAAAGAAAAAGAGAGAGAAAGTGATAAAGAAAAAGAAAAGAGGAAAGGAAAGAAAAGAAAACAAAACACAAGGTGAATCAAGGTACCTATGTTCACTTTGGGAACTTTCTAAACCCATTTTGAATCTTTTCTGTAGTCTTAAACCTTTACTTAATCTGTATACTCCCCACTCATTCTTTAGCAGTGGGGTCAAGTTAAGTCCCTGATGAAAATCACACCATACACACAGCTCATGCTATGAAGGTTTGAATATTTCCTCTCAAACTCGAGTTGGAATTTAACTGTCATTGCAAAAGTTGAAGAAGTGAGTCATGACAGCTTTGTTCTCATGGCTGGATTAAAGCTGTTAATTCACTGGTACTGAATGGAGTGAGTTGGTTCTTGTGGGAGAAGTTCCCTACCAAAACGGTAAGTTTGGCTTGATTTCTTTTCTGTCTCACATTCTTATTTTCACCTCTTTGACCATGGATGACCCTTCCCAAGTTATGGTGTCATCTGTATTCTTGTACTTCTGGGCTTTCAGAACCACAAGCCAAATACATTTTAATTGCTTATAAATTTTCTCACTCTATGCTATTGTGTTAAAACGGCAGAAAATAGACCAATGCACCTTCCCATTACAGTCTGGTGCAGGAATCACTTCTTTCAAGTTCTTCCGCTGAATAAGCTTGTCTACCATTTTAAACCTCAGCCTCCCACAAGGTTTGGGTGGCAAAAATGGAGACAAGTTATTTGTCAGAATGATTGGCTTTGAGTCCTTGTCCCCACCTGAAAATCATGAGCAGTTTTCACTGGCCACATTCCTATTGGCATTCTGGTTTTTGATCCCTCACCAGAATCACCCACTAAGCTCTGCTTACAACATACCAGAGCTTTTTTCCTAGAATCCAAACTTTGACAAATTCCTCCTACAAACCAGTTCCAGAGACTTCTGAACCACATTGGCAGGTAGTCTCAACAATGATGCTATTTCTCATTTTAATTTTTCTGCCTTAGAAAAATGTGATCATTATGATAACTACCTGAGAGAAACAACTGAATAGGAGAAATTTTATTTTGCC
>PVHP010017180.1:0-12282 GCA_004024765.1 Zapus hudsonius
AAAAATCAAGCGAGAACAACACCCCCTTTCCTGCAGAAAGGGCCCCAGACTCCCGCGAAAGGGCCCCCGACTGCTGAGAAGCCCCTCCCGCCCTTGCCTCATCTTTCTGACTTCCCTGCCTGCCACGTCTCCTTTCCTTCCCAGCAAGGTCGGTCCTGGCTCGGTAACCCCTCACTCGCATCTCCTGCTCCTCTTTCTGCCCTTCACCTACCTACCGCCCCCACCCCATCTCCCCATTCACCCTCTTCAGGACCGGGTGTGGAACCCTCGTCCATTTCCAGCTGACAGCAGCGCCCGGTCTGTGAGTCCTTGACACCCACACACCCTCGCCAGCTCCGGAGGGAACATCAGAGCTCTCTCCGTGGGAGGGAGAAGGGGGCGGGCAGCCTACCGGGCGCGGCTGGACTCCCTCCTGCGCGTCCCCAAGCCAGGATGGAACCCAGCAGAGAAGGACACTTACCTAGCTTCCCCCTAGTCACCCACCGTGTGTTGTGGCTCCGTCTCTCACACCCACAGACGTGCCTTTCCAAGCCTGAGCACGCTCGCGGGGTCAGCAGGGTGGGTGGGCGCAGCCGGCTGAGGTCATGCGGAGAGGTGGGAAGTCTCGAAGGTGCGGTAGGGGGCTGGATCCTGGGCACCTGGTAGCGCCTGAGCCCGCCCAGGTCTTCACTACAAGGAACCCTGATGTGCACACAGTAGGCTCTTGAGTCCACCCTAAACAAAGCCTCATTTCCAATTCATGCGGGGGAGGGGCGCTTTGGGAGGTAAAAAGAGCAGCAGCCGAAAGGGTAGAGGGGAGAGGGGCTGGGCCCAGGAATGTCTAGGGCAAGAAGTGCCCAGAGTGCCGAGGAAGCCTGGACATTCAGGAAAAGCCCAGCCTTGGAGTGTGGCCGAGGGGCTCCTGCACCACACACAGTGTCCAACCTTTCCTAGACCTTGACCCTCGGGCCTTTCGGATCACCAGAGCCTCTGTGGCTGGGAAAATCCCTCCCTCCAAAAACAAAACCAGAACCCAGTTCTTCATTTGCCTCTAGAAGTGCCCAGGGGTTCCAGGACTACCTTAACTGTTCCTTGGGACATGTTTAGCATGGAAGTTTCTCAGAGGATCAAGTTCTCCCAGGACAACTGCCCCTTAATTCCATCTCCCATCTCTGGGGGAAAATAAAACCCCAAAACCTATAAAAGGACATTGAAGGACTTCTCCCTTTCCCGAGCAGAGGTTCCCTGCAGTCCTCCCCCTACACGTACAACAAGCCACCTCACAGACTTTCCCCTCTCCCACCCCCTGTCCTTGTCCCACTAGCCCCTAGCCCTTATGAGATGGGGTGCAGGGGGTAACAGGAACAGTGACCCCTGAAGCTGAACCATGCCAAAGGACGCAGGGCTCTTGTCAGCAGTCCAGCCTTCGACCTTGGCAGCTGCTTCATCCCTGGTAATGGGTGGGATTGAGGCTGAGAGTCAGGAGAGAATTTTTCCTGGTCACAGGGAAAGAGCCCCAAGTGGCAGAAAGCCCACACTAGGCCTGGGAAGTGGGGAGGTGGGCTTCTCCCTGGTATCGGTGGACAAAGATCTGCCCCTGGTGTGAGAGGAAGTTGTCTTATTTGGGGCTGTGGTAGAGGCAGCCTGCCCAGCCTACAGTGGAAGGGACTCTGCCCTCAGAGCGTTCCCTGTGGGTGACCGGCTCCTTTGCCCCAGAAGGCTCTGGTTCAGTGGGCTTTGGTTTGGGGGACACAGAATGGCTACAGGCACACTGATCTCCGGGGTCCCTTTTTCTCAACAAGCCAAGAAGAGGCCAAGGATTACATAGTCTACCTGTTCCCCAAAGGGACTTTTTGTGTCCTCCACCCCACTTCCAGGGACCTCTGCATCTGGGCCTCCTTCCTTCCGTCCAGGGCCTTTCCACACCTGGAAACGGCCCCACCTCTTCCTGCTTCCCTCAGGTCCTCCAGCCTTTCAAAGTGAATGCTGCTCACTCCACTCCACTGTGCCAATGCCTGGGGCCCATTACCTTTCCCCTCTCTGGCTCCTCCAGCAGCACAGGTCTCCCTCTGGAAAGGGTTCGCAGTTTGGTCTGCAGAGAGGAATGGATGCATCAGGTCTCGCTCTACCCAGGCATCTCTAGACCCATCAGGGTTAACTGCCTCGGAGCAAGAGCAGAAAGAGGAGATGCTAGGAGGAAAACATCCATGAGAACACGCGGCACACCCCTCCCCCTCAAGTACAACCAGACTGACAGCAGGGACAGACTGGCTGCTCTGTCATCCCCAGTCCAGCCGCGGCACCTCCCCCCACTACCCGCCGCAGTCCCTGCAGACCTGCAGCCTGCCTGACATCTAGCCACCTGGCACAGGGCAGGGCACCCCAGCAGGCAGCGCCGTGGCTACTTGATCCTCCCTCCGTGCCAGGCGCAGGTCCCACTCTCTTTCCCGGGTGCGGGCAGCTCTTCCCCAAACTCCCCAGCACCTGAACACCGGGTTCCAAAGAACACTCGCTGAGCCACCAGGACCCTCAGCAGCACTGGACAAGATGGAGGGCCCAGCTCTCTGGGGGAGGAAGACTTGGGGCGTGGGTAAAAATTTGGAGGCAACATTTGCCCCCTCCCCCAACATGGGAAGTCACCCCCCCTGGGGGGGCGATGGAGGAATACAGAAAGCTGGACTTTCACTGTCCTTTTGCTGTGACCCGCTCCCTCTTAAAGGGATCAGAACACCCCTCCTTAAAGGGATCTCCAGAAATTATTTGCCCCCAGGCAAACCCAAGTGTAGAAGTCCCTGGGGATGGAGTAGGCAGAAGTAACCCGAGGGAGCGAGGCCCCCTTCTGCCACCCAGGTGCCAGGTGTTGAGTGCCCAGCAATGAACAGGACCTTTTCCTCTCCTAAGGGCTCCCACTGTCACAGGTCAGGGTGAGGTGACAGGGTCTGTGTGGGACCGGGTCTTCACGTAAGCTACAAGACTGGGGACTGCTCGCTTCGGTGCTGTGCCCAAAAGTCCGAGTGTCCAGCTCTGCCCTCCCGACTGCAGGCCAGGGAAGTCTGTGCAGACCGCCTCTCCAGCGGAAGCTGTCCCTGCCTTCTCCTTCCCTCCTACTCTCCTCGGGGCTCCAGGCCTCCCCTTAGGATGCAGTCTCTACCCCATCGCGAGCTGTCTCCACTGCAGCGCCATTCCTAGCCGGCGTCCCTGGGGTCCCCGGACACCCCCTCCCCGTCAAGGGCGGGGGGATGGGCACACCCCGGCTCCGGGGAGCGTCTGTCCTCTAAGCCTAGGGGCCACCACTTTCACCCAGCCCCGAGGAGAGGGGCCCGGGGGCCCTCGTGCGGGAGCCACCGGCGACACTCACGGAGCCACCCCATCCGCCCTCCCCCTACGGCCGCCGAGGGTCGCGAGCGCGGGGGGCGCCCGGCCTCCCACCCTCGCCACTCCCGGGAGCAGAGACTCCCCCGGGGACCCGGCCGCGAGCCCTCCCCCAGCAGCTGCGGCAGCCTCGGGCTGAGGTCAGGCTCCACCTTCTTCCTCGGGAGGGACCGAGCGGAGGGTTGTTTGTCGTTGGGGTGTGTGCGGGAGAAGGTTCGAGATCACCTGGCTGGGTGGGCGCAGAGCGTGGGTGGACCCCGCCCCCGCCCCGGGTCGGGAGCTGCCGCCCCGTCCGCCGCCCGGTGCAGTCGGTCCTGCGCTCGCGGAGCGCCCCGGGGACAGGCCGGCCCGAGGGTGATCGCGGGCGCCCGGCTGCCTACTTTCAAGGAGCTTCCAGTCGGAGAGCGGGAGGGCGTAGGGAGGGCGCCGCTGGCAACAGTGTAACTTTCCCGCATCGTGGCTGGTGGGGAGGGCAGGTGCCCGGCGGCCCGCGCGCCCTTCCTCCCGAAGGTCCGTGGCCCAGCGCAGCCCCGGCCGGGGACCCGCGGGCTTGGGCGCAGGCGAGGCGGGACCCGAGGCCCGGGAGCCGCTGGGCCCGCTCAAGTTTCCAGAACCTACGAGCCCTGCCCCAAAGGCGTGGGTGCTGGAGGATTCGGAGGGCCGAGGACCCTTGACCCGAGATCTGCAAAGGCAAACCGGGGGAGCAACATGGTGCACCCCACAAGGGAGGCTGGCTGCCTTTGTTTCATGGCTGCTCAGCCCCCCAGTGTTTAACCTCCTCTCCTCTCCCACCCACGGACGATTTGACTGGAAAGGGTCTTTCAGGGTAGCAAAGCCGTTTCTCAGCGGTTCATGCCCTCTACTGCCCTAGGGCACTAGGACCACTACCCCGGGAAAAGTTGGGGAGAACCCCTGAGCTGCAAACCCCAGCTTCCCCACTGAAGCCATCCCAAACCAGTGTTTTGAAGCAGCTACTGGAAAAGATGCCCGCAGACAGGGGGACAAACCCACTTGACATTAGAAGTCTCAGGCTATAAAATTCATATAAAGCCAAACGTGGTGGTCAGCGCCTTTAATCCCAGCACTTGGGAGGAGAGGTAGGAGGATCACTGTGAGTTCAGGGCCACCCTGAGACTAACTACATCGTGAATTCCAAGTCAGCCTGAGCTAGAGTGAGTAGAGTGAGACACTACCTTGAAAAACTAAAATAATAATAGTAATAATAGAGAACTCGGGGTGTGGTAGCACAAGCCTGTAGTCCAGCACTCTAGAGGTTGAGGTAGAAGGATCACTGTGAGTTTGAGGCCAGCCTGGGCTACAGAGCAAGTTCTAGGCCAGCTGTGCTAGAACGACCCTGCTTTAAACACACACACACACACACACACACACACACACACACACACACACACCAAACCAAACCACTAAGAATATCATGCAACAATGGAAGTAAACGATTATAGAAATTGGTTCCTCATTCTTACCCCAATTCTAGTTGGTATGCTCAGTCACTGAGTTTACTCAGATTAGGAAACCAAGGGTTAAAGTAGTTGATGCCTATCCCTCACAGTAGCAAGAGATTTACTATGCGTCCTAAATCAGTACTCAACACTTACCTGGAGTTGCCCCACAACCTGCCCGTGCCAGAGCACTGCCTTCTTCAGTTTATAGGGCCCTCGCTTGCTGGATGTCTCCTTCTGGCCAGAGGGGCACCCTCCTCAGTGGGGGGTTGCCATATACAGCTGGACAGTGTGTGGTACCAAGGAAATGTGCTCTACCACTGCCCCTTCCAGCTAGTTTTTCCTATGACACCTAAAAACAAAATCTTCAAGGTCATATATCTTTATCATTTTTGTTTGGTGAGACAGAGTCACCAAACAAACAAAAATTTTACAGGCTGGCCTGGTACTTTCTGTGTACTCTAGGTGGGCCTCAAATTTGCAATCCTCCTGTCTCAGCTTTCCAAGTGCTTGGATTACAGGTGTGTGTCATCAACCTCAGCAGGAGTTCAGTTTATTCTTTGTTCCTGGAGCTCCCTAGACTTCCTGCCTCTGGAATTACCACTGTCAGAATCAAGCCTGACTTTCTGGAAAGGTCTTCAGAAGCTCAGGTCCACTTTGCTTCTTGTTGCCCTGAGCTCTGGGGGTTCCACATGGTCCCTTGCTTCTGCCTTTCTGGCCGGCTGCTGCTTTGCCTGGCTCTCTGTAATGAGACTATAAACACCCAAAGGGCAGGATTAGGGCTTCCACATTCTCTTTGTACTTTCCTCTGGGTTTAGCCCAGTCTGGGCTCCTCAAACTTGACTCCTCGGCACACAGCCCTCCACCGTTCCCCTTCCACAAACCCACGGGCGGAGGTGGGGGGGGTTTCAAACTGGAAATATGTGAGAATAATTCAGCCAACAAGTTTTGTTTGGATCCTACAGAACGTCCAAAAAAGACTAAGACTAAAAGCCAATGCTGAAGAAAAAAAAAAAAGCCAATTCTGAATTTTTTTGGAAATTTAAAATTAAAAGTTCATTCCTTTTGCAAAATCAAAAGATTTGCTACCATTGACCCACGTTTTCACTTTCAGTGACAGGCTGAAGCCAAGTAGTACATGCCCTCTTTATGGGACAGACATGCTCCAGTTTGCCAGTAGTCTACCTTCCCCATTTGGCACACTTCTGGGGTCCTACTGAATCGTTTTAAGATTTATGAACTGGTCCCGGCAGTTCGCGTACCCAGCACCCTTGCTCATCCATGGAGAACCTTCTGTAGTCCATGGCCAGCCCTCACAGTACCTTCAGTACTGCCCCAGGAGCAGTTCCTGAACACGCACAGACCAGGCTAGAGATGAGAAGGGAAATTAATTGTGGCCTCTTCCAGGGGACTGCTCCCAAGAGCATGCCATAATACCTGGCAAATAGTAGGTGCCTCATAATGTTTGGTGAACTACATAGCGAATGATTGGAAAAGAGCATCTGGATGAATAAGTCACAGAGAGGAGAGGACCAGTTCAAGAAGTACAAAATGAGCCGGGCGTGGTGGTGCACTCCTTTAATCCCAGCACTTGGGAGGCAGAGGTAGGAGGATCGCCATGAGTTCAAGGCCACCCTGAGACTACATAGTGAATTCCAGGTCAGCCTGGGCTAGAGTGAGACCCTACCTCAAAAAACAAACACCCCCCCCAAAAAAAAAGAAGTACAAAATGTCTGTGATGGGATCTCAGGTTCAACAGAGTCACCTCTGTGTTCAGCTATCACAGTGGGGTATATATGTTAACTGGAAGCCAAGGGTGCATTCCCTGTGGGTCTAGCTAGACCTGTAGCCTCCAGGAAGATGGTGGATTCCAAACCCAGGACCAGAAGCCTGGACAGGCACTCAACATGTTTATTTAGTCTTCAACCCTCGTGGGTAAGTTTTATTCTCAGATTCACAAATGAATGAGAAAGCAGACCTAGAAAGTCTAAGTACCAGCTGAAGATCTATAGACTCAAACTGTGGTTGCAAAACTGCTCTCTGCCTGGGGAGATGTCTCAGTGGTTAAAGGTGCAAAGCTTATTGGACCAGTTTCTATCCCCTGATAGCCATGTAAAGCCAGATGCATAAAAGTGATGCATGAGTCTGGAATTAGTTCATCTGCAGTGGCAAGAGGCCCTGATGCTACAAACAAACAAACCTCTCTTTCACTAAGGCATCTGACATAAAGATTAAGGTCTAACCTTTCCTAGGTTCCATATTCCACGCAGTGTAGTGGTTAAGAATGCAAAGAGAGTTCCTTAATAAGAGTCCTTCTTAGAATATTTAAATGACTTTACAGTGCCTTTTGTATCTACTTTAGCCATGCCTACAGCCTTCTGTTTCCCTGGAATCCAGACCTGGTGCCCGTCTGCACCCAGTGTCTTCCGTCTGGATCCCCAGCTGCATGGTGCTCACAGCTGTCTACTGTCCACCCAGCTGCGGAATGCCCCCCTCTGGCTTCTGTCAGCTTGAGTGGCTGGCTTCCTTTGCTGGGTCTGGGTGGCTTCTCGAAGCTTTCCCAGGTCCATCAATTTCAGGACTATTTCCCAGCTTCCTCTTCTCTCCCCCTCCCCCAAATCTTCCCGCATTTGGAAAGATTCTCCATATCCTCCACAGGGCAGGGTTGCTCTACCTGCTGCAGACTTCCAGCCACAGCCACCAACCTCTCTGGTCTTGCAAAACCCAGAGCAGAAAGAGAGTCGTCCAAGGCTCTGCCGCCATCTCCCCTCAACTGCTGTGAACTTGCAGCACCAGCCAAGACCAGTTCATCTTGTAGACCCAGTACAGTCTAGGCCACAGTGTGGTCCTACCCAACTGTAAGCTCACTCAGGCTCAGCACTGCTCGGGCACCAGGAGACCTGGGAGCTCATGCAGATGACATTGCCTTTGACCTTGAGAAGCTTCCACTCTACTCAGCAAAGAGATTGGCCCAGGCAAGATGGACACAGACAATAAATAGCTGAGCAGGGAACACTGAACTTCGATCTGACAAACTTTCTTCCTGATTTGTGAATATTATTCTAGTTTTTAAAATAAAATTGTGAAAGTCATAGTTACATGGACAGCAACTCTTTTTTTTTTTTTCCCTTCTTTTTTCTTTGGTTTTGTAGGGTAGCCCAGGCTGACCTACTGGAACTCACTCTAGCCCCAGGCTGGCCTTGAGCTCATACGATCCCCTTATCTCATCGTCTGAACGCTTGGACTAAAGCTGTGCTGTGCCACCATGTCTGGGCACTTTTTGGTGTTGGGAATTGAACCCAGACTCTCAAGAGAGGCAAGCATCCTACCATTGAGCTACACTCCCAGCCCTGAGCACTGTTGGGGAGTCAGTGATCGTTTTCATTAATTCCCTGTGTCAGGGTATATTCCGTGTTGATAGGAAATATTCCTGGGGAAACGCCATGAGTAAAGCACAGACTTTTTGTTTGTTTGTTTGTTTTTTCGAGGTAGGGTCTCACTCTAGCCCAGGCTGACCTGGAATTCACTATGTAGTCTCAGGGTGGCCTCAAACTCACGGCAATCCTCCTACCTCTGCCTCTGGAGTGCTGGGATTAAAGGTGTATGCCACCACGCCTGGCCACTTTTTTTTTTTTTTTTAGACATTCTTGTAATACAGGTCTGGTTATCATTCCCATTTTACTGGTGAGGAAACTGAGTCATAGAGAGGTTTAATAAGTGGTGTAATGAGACTTCAGATGGCAGTCCTGTCACTTTTAGAAACATTTAAAAATATTTGTGTATGTGTACACATGTGTGCATGTGTACGTATGTGTGTGTGTGTGTGTGTGTGTGTGTGTGTGTGTGTGTGTGTGTGTGTAGACATGCCAGGAACTTTTGTCACTGCAAACTAATGCCAGATGCTTGCAACACTTTTTTGTGTCTGGCTTATATGGGTAGCTTGGGAACTGAACCCTCGATAGACAGACTTTGCAAGCAAGTGCCTTTAACCACTAAGCCATCTCCCCCAGCCCCCTACTTTTAATCATTCCTTGATCACTTTTTCCTAAATGAGTCTTCTGTTTTCCAAATGTCTTTTAGCAACGCATTTGAATTTTGCACATGGAATTGTTGCAAGCAACATTCATCTCACCACTAGACTGGGGTAAACATGTTGCAAGCAGATTGTCATATTTCTTTATCAAAAGAATATTTCTTGGGGGCTGGAGAGATGGCTCAGTGGTTAAGACACTTGCCTGCAAAACCTAAAGACCTAAACCTAAAGAGTTCAATTTCTCAGTACCCACAGAAAGCCGGATGAACAAAGTGGTGCATGTATCTGGAGTTCATTTGCAGTGGCAAGAGGCCCTGATGTGTCTGTTCTCTCTCTTCCTCCCTCCTTCCCTCCCTCTCTCTCTTCTCAAATAAATTTTTAAAAAAGAAAAAATTTAAAGCAAAAGAACCCTTTCTCCATCCTCCTGTACCCGCTTTGACACAGAAATAACAATGTGGTCTTTCAGGAGCATCTGATACACTTTAACCAACTTCTAAGGGCAGGCAAACCGGGTTCTGATGTTTCCATTTGAAGGAATCTCCCACCGGATTTCGAAAGTCCAGAACCTTCCAGCTATCTTTGGCGTCTCCTTCTTCCCCCTTGGGCATTGCCCTCTGAAACCTATCATCATCATGGAGTGTCCCCTACCTCGATGAATCAGCCTGGCTGCCTCCCCAGCCCCCAGCCCTGACCTCTAATTCCTCAATCTAAGCCCCAGGGATCTCAGAATACAGCCTCTCCTCCCAGCACCCTCCCCCTGGGCTACCCCTGGGAGCTTTCCTAAAGCTGGGGTGCTTCCTGAAACCCGCTGTTGGTTCCTTGGTGCCAGATGTCCTCCATGGGCACACCTGCCTGGTGTCCCATTGTAGCCCTGGAGTGTGGTGTCTTGTGCGTGCTGCATCTGGGTAACAGTGGTGTGGACTGTCTGGGAACCCAGCCTTTGTCTGTGTGAACGAGGCCAGCTTATTAGCCATAATAGCCCGTATGAGCCCAATACCACCTCATGCAGCTAGACTGCCCACGGTCTAGGCTCCCTCCTCATGACTGACGTTGCCTAGCATTTGGAGAAATTTCCATATTACATTGGCCTCCAAATTGTCTTTTGAATTTTATTTTATTTATTTATATTTTTTATTTTTTTGGTTTTTGAGGTAGGATCTCAGTCTAGTCCAGGCTGACCTGGAATTCACTATGTAGTCTCAGGGTGGCCTTGAACTCAAGGGTTTCCTCCTCAAGTGCTAGGATTAAAGGCATGCACCCCCATGCCCGGCTCTCTTTTGTATTTTTGTTGCTTGCGCTTTTTTTGTTTTTTTTTTGCTATAAAATTTCCTGACTTTTGGGGCTGGGAAGATGACTCAAAAGTTGAAGGTGGGGATGGAGAGATGGCTCAGCGGTTAAGGCACTTGCCTCCAGTGCCTAAGACCCCGGGTTCAATTCTCCAGGACCCACTTATGCCCTGGTTCGTTCATTCTCTCTCTCTCTCTCTCTCTCTCTCTCTCTCTGCTTGAAAATGAATAAATAAAATATTTTTTAAAAAGTTGAAGGTGTTTGCTTGCTTTTCAGGTTCAGTTTCCAAGCTACTCACAAAAGTTAGATGCAAAAAGAGGCACAAGTGGGCTGGAGAGATGGCTCAGCAGTTAAGGTACTTGCCTGCAAAGCCTAGTGACCTGGGTTCGATTCCCCAGTACTCACATAAAGCTGGATGCACTAAGTGGCACATGCATTTGGAGTTCGTTTTCGATGGCTAGAGGTCCTTGCATGCCAATTCTCTCTTTTTCTCCTTGGAAACAGATAAAAATATTAAAAAAAAAAAAAGAGAGAGAGGCACAAGCCTCTAGTGTTTTCAGCAGCAAGAGGTCCTGGCACACCCATACACATAAATAAATAATAAAATAAATTCAACTTTAAAATAATTATTGAGTTGGAGCTGGTGAGATGACTCGGCAGTTAAGGGTACTTGCTTGCAAAGCTTGCACCCATTTCTCTCTCTCTCTTTTTCTCTCTCTCCTCTTCCTGCTTGCAAATAAGTGATTTAAAAAATGACTGACTTTATTTGTTCAATGACTGTATTACAAAGGCTGTGGATTTGACAAGACTAATCCATTGAAACCTGGGTCCTAAACGTTATGGCTCTGGACTGGGGACATTGAGCATGTGCTTAACTAGTTGGAAGTCCTGGATTCCATTCCTAGAACCAGAAAACCAGCTATGTTTCTGGCTCCTGCAATCCAGGTGGCTTCCCTAAGCAGGCAGGGCCACGGCTCCAGAACCCCGCTGAAAAAGTGGGGGAATTTCGTTCAAGGCAAAGCCTTGAGATTTCCCTTGTCTACCCCTTCTGTCTGTTCGCCACAGCTGCCCTTGGCGGTTTAATCTGATTTTGTCTACATGAGCCTAGTGGAGGGCCTTGGGGAGAGAGGAGCTCCCGCTCTACAGCCCGTTTATTATGAAAATCTTTACTGCGGAGAGGTGGTCCCCCAGGCCCCACATGCCAGCCCCCAATGCAGGAGAATCAAGAGTTCTAGGTTAGGGGGCTAAAGTGCTTGCCACACAAACCTAACTACCTGACTGTGGTCCACTCTTTTGTTGTTGTTTTTTGAGGTAGGGTCTCCCTGTAGCCCAGGCTGACCTGGAACTTACTCTGAAGTCTCAGACTGGCCTTGAACGCACAGGAATCTTCCTACTCTGTCATCCAGCGTGCTGGAATTAAAGGCGTCAACTACCCAGCTAGTACCTGAGTTTGGATCCCCAGCACAGCCGGATGCTGTGGCATCTATAATCCTAGCCCACCTTTGAGAAAGAAGGTGGAGACAGAAAAATGTTCCTGGAAGCTGGCAGGCCAGCTAGCCTGGTGAATGAAACAATGAAGAGCCTGAGCTATATAGTTAGCCCCTGTCTCAAAAATAAAGCAGGGGGTGCTGGAGAGATAGCTCAGCGGTTAAGGCACTCGCCTCCAGTGCCTAAAGCCCTGAGTCCAATGTTCAATTCCCCAGAACCCATATAGGTCAGACCCACAATGTGGTGGCCCTGGTGCTTGCTCTCTCTCTCTCTCTCTCTCTCTCTCTCTCTGCTTGAAAATGAATAAATAAAAAAATAAAGTAGGGGTGGGCTGGAGAGATGGCTCAGCGGTTAAGGCACTTGCCTCCAGTGCCTAAGGCCCCAGGTTCAATTCCCCAGTACCCATAGAAGCCAGACCCACAAGGTGGTGGTCCTGGTTCTCTCTCTCTCTCTCTCTCTCTCTCTCTCTCTACTTGAGCATGGTGGTGCATGCGTGTCATCCCAGCACCTGGGAAATGGAGACAGGTGGATCCCCAGAGCAAGCTGGCTAGTTAGAACAGCCAAACTGGTAACTCTGGGTTCGTGAGAGACTCTGTCTCAATAAATAGGTAGACAGCAATAAAGGGAGACGCCTGACATTGACCTCTGGTGTTCACATTCATGTAC
>PVHP010017180.1:12382-34873 GCA_004024765.1 Zapus hudsonius
GGTTTTAACTAAAAGATATAATTTTTCCTTTCTCCTCTTGGGATACTGGCCCAAATCCTAAGCATACTTGCCCTTTACTTACAAAAACAAAAAAGAATAATATTAAAATTGATTGGGAGGCTGGGGATGTAGCTCAGCTTTAGAGCACTTGCGTAGCATGCGCCCTGGGTTCAATTCCCAGCTCAGAGAAAAAAAAAAAAGCCGAATATGGTCGTCCATAAACATGGACGAGGCTAGAGAATTGCTGTGAGATCTAAGCCATTCGGAGCTACGGAATTAGTACCAGACCAGCCAGAGATACGAAGCAAGACCCTGTCTCACAAACAAAAACACACTTCATCATAGTAAGATCAAGCAACACTGATTAGGGTGATTGACACGATCTCTTTTTTGTTTGCTTGTTTTGGAGGTGGGGTCTCACGCTAGCTGGGGCTGACCCGGAATGCACCGTGTAGTCTCAGGGTGGCCTCGAGCTCACCTCGAACTCACCATGCCCGTTTCCCCGAAGCGACTTGTAACTGTCCTGGCATCCCTGGCACCCTGCTCGGAGCGGCTACTCAGCACATGCCAGTTGCTCCCGAGTGAGCGGAGGCGGAGGTTGGGCCAGTGGTCCGAGGGCAGGGGACGGGGCGGCCGTGGGCACAGGAAGCCTGGGCAGATCTCGGAGCTGTTCCTGGTGGGACCGGCTCCTCAGAGGACCACTGGGGCTTCCTGCCTTGGGGAGGAAAGAATGTGGCAGTTTCCCTGGGGAAGCAGAACACGGAACCTGGGTGCCAGTGAGGGAAGTGCCGTGTTCACCCCGAGGGGCCCTGAAGTCCCAGGGGGGCCTGAGGCTGCTTTATTTGGCCTTTCTTTAGAGGGCCTCATACCCTCTTCCAGAGAGATTTTTCTTTTTTTTTCTAATTCTTTCTTTTATTCATTTTCAAGCAGAGAGAGAGAGAGAGAGAGAGAGAGAGAGAGAGAGAGAGAGAGAGAGAGAGAGAGAGAGAGAGAGCGCACACCAGGGCCACCACCTTGTGGGGAATTGAACCCAGGGCCTTAGGCACTAGAGGCAAGTGACTTAACCGCTGAGCCATCTCGCCAGCCTACATCCCCTTCCTTCTGGCAGGAGCCAGGAAGACCCCAGGAAGGTAGGGCATCCAGAGCAGATGGAGGCCCCCCTGAAGGTCAGGCTGCTTCTTATCCTTCTCCAGCCTCAGTGGGCCTCTGCTGTACTCTTCCCGAGGGCCCCTGGGTGGGGAGGTAGGTCAGGGAAAGAGGGGCTGGGAGGGGCTGACACTCTCTGGGGCTGCAGATCTTGGCGGCAATTCTTAGCTTGAAATGGCCAGCTCAGAGCCTTGGAATCAGTCTCAGGATTGGGGAGCAGATCTCAGCTCCCCAGACAAATACAGCCGTGTAAAATTCACATATGTCTAGTCTTAATTAGCAACCTTGCTAATGACTCTAACCTCTATGGCCAGGAAGGGAGTGGGAAAGAAAGGAGGGCAAGGAAGCTGCAGGCCGATTTTGAACCACACTGCATCTTCTTATTTTAAAATATTTTATTTAATTTTACTTGCAAGCATTGACAGAGAGAAGAGACAGTCAGAGGGAGAGAGGCACATCAGGGCCTCCAGCCGCTGCAAAGCACGTGTACCCCTTTGTGCATCTGGCTTTACATGGGCACTAGGGAATCGAACCCAGGTCCTTCGCCACTGAGCCTTCCCTCCAGCCCTCTTTTAATTATTTATTTATTTTGGGTTTTTCGAGGTAGGGTCTCGCTCTCTAGTCCAGGCTGACCTGGAATTCACTATGTAGTCTCAGGGTGGCCTCAAACTCACCTCCCGAGTGCTGGGATTAAAGGCATGCTCCACTATGTCTGGCTCTTTGTCTCTTTCATTTCGCTTTATTTTAATCTTGCAGTATTGGGGGTTGACTGAACCCTGACTTCCAGCGCGCTAAGCGGGTCTACCACTGCGCTGAACCCAACCCGGAACTTCGTAGCAAATTCATTAAACTTGAGCAGCTAAAGGGGCCTTTGAATTCCAATCCATTTAGCCTCGCAGCTCAGCCACAACCCAGGTTGGACTAAGAGACTTTGTGACTCCATTCCTGTACAGGTACCTTTGAGGGTGGTGCCCAGCAAGGTGCCCGGGCTGTACTGCAGCCACAGGGCTTGTAGAGCCTGCTCCTCGGGAGCTCAGATAGACGCACGAGGTGACACTCCAGGGCTTGTAGAGCCTGCTCCTCGGGAGCTCAGATAGACGCACGAGGGGACACTCCAGCGCTTGTAGAGCCTGCTCCTCGGGAGCTCAGATAGACGCACGAGGTGACACTCCAGCGCTTGTAGAGCCTGCTCCTTGGGAGCTCAGATAGACGAGGTGACATTCCAGGCGGCCAGAGGGCGGCCCCAGGCCCGGCTTATCTCCCAGCAGCAGCTGCGTGATCGCGTGGGTGCTCCCGGCCTCTGCTCCTGCAGCTTGTCTGACAGCCTCTCTGGGTGTCACAGAGGCATGTCCGTGCGTGTGCTCATCCGTGTCTGGTCCTAGACAGGCACAAAGTGTCCCTGGATGGATCTGGAGTTGTGACCGACCGTCTCTGTGGGCACACGCATAACCCGGTGTTCTTTCTTCTGTCCACCACCACCTGCACCAAGCGGTGGTGAAGGCTTTCCTCCTCTCCCCACCTCCGAGGAGGAGGCGGCTCCTCCCGTGCTCAAATAGACCCGGCCCAGAATTTGCAAGAAAATTCCTCCATGTCTTCTAGGGCAAGCTGAGGTTTCTGGCTGCCTGGCAAGTTCATGGAGCATAAGTATCTTCTGAGGTTGGTCACCTGTCACTGTCCCCAAGCCCCTGGCCCAGTGCATGGTTCTGAGAGGCCCTTCTGTGCAGTTCTGTTGCGTGTAGATTATGGGTCTGGCCAAGAAAGCGGCGTGCACACTAGTGAGCGGCTCTGCCCTCTGAGTCACTTCCTGTGGCGTTCTAAAACATATCGACATACTTGGAAAACAGTTTTGAATTTCCTCACCAGGTTGATCAGGCGCACCCCCTCCAACCGAGAAGTCTCATTGCTGGAGGAATGCCTAGAGAAGCTATTACACATTTGCACCAGAAGATACCCACAGGAATAGCCCATAGCAATCCAACCCAGAAAACACCCGGACTGTCCACTGCAATAGAGCGAAACTTAAACGGCTGAATTCCACACGAGGGAAGCACTAGGCAAGAAAAAGTTAAGCAAATTACAGTTTTGCCCCTTAACTGGGATAAATTAAAAAGAAAAAACAAGCCGGGCGTGGTGGTGCGCGCCTTTAATCCCAGCACTTGGGAGGCAGAGGTAGGAGGATTGCCCTGAGTTCGAGGCCACCCTGAGACTACATAGGGAATTCCAGGTCAGCCTGGACTAGAGCGAGACCCTACCTGAAAAAAACAAAAAACAATACCTGTGAGGTCAGAGGATGGAGGAGAGGTGGAGGTGGGAATGGAGTTACTTGTCAAAATTAAAGATGTTATGAACAAGCCATATGGAAACCTACTTCTTTGATATATATATTATATATAATTAATAGCTATATTAAAAGAAGAGAGTTTGGTACAGAAGTAACCTGTAGGAGTGGATAATTACTGTGCCCCAAAGCCATAGATTTTTACAAGAAAATTTCACTGCCAAGGGTGGGATGCTTCCTAGTGAGTTGTTGGTCAGGAGGCCCTTGGTGTACCCCAAACATTACAGGCCATTGCCAAGGCTCTTGTTTGCCCACCAAAACTAGATGGTAAGACCCTCTTGCTGAAGACCACATATGCTTGGGCTGCAGGTCACCGAGAACTCAAGCTGGAGCTGAGCAGGAAGCCTCTTTCCTGTTAACCAGGATGCTGGAAAGAGCCTGTTGAGGGAAAAAAGCCACCAATCGTCTTAACCTGCAAGTTCCATGGCTGGCCAGACAGGCCAAATGTACCAAATGGTGCAATGGTAGCATATCTGTTTGGGGGGAAACCAACTGTTTTTTTAAACTATTTTATTTATTCGTTTTCAAGGAGAGAGAGAGGGGGGGGGAGAGAGCGCGCACCAGGGCCACCACACTGTGGGTCTGGCATATGTAGGTACTGGGGAATTGAACCCAGGGCCTTAGGCACTGGAGGCAAATGCCTTAACCGCTGAGCCATCTCTCCAGCCCATCCAACTGGTTTTTGATTGGACGTGAGGCCTGCTCCACTGGAGAGAATTCCTGCCTGGTACTGAGAACCTAGTCAAATGCCTATGGCTGGGGGGGAGGTCATGAGTCCTAGGGCGGAAACCACCACTGTTGTCCGGTTAAATGATATATCATGCCCACCAGAACGCCCTCTAAACGCTTCTGTTTATGCCCCCATATCAATGCTACTCTCACTTGTAGTTAGAGAAGCTTCTCTTTTAAGATGGTGGAGACCCTTGGGGAGACTCAAACTTACCAAGGTACTAAGAAGAAAGGACAGTGGAGTGTTCAGCACTGGGTGGGACATCTCCATCACAGCCTACAAGGCTCAGGGACCGTTGCAGAAGAGGTGATGGAAAAATGTAAGAGCCAAAGGAAGGGGAGGAGTGCTTTGCAGTACTGTCTTCAGACACACAGTGGCCGGGGCACTCATGACCTCACAGTGGCTGATGCTACTACCACTTGTGTACAAGACCCGCATAATTAGAGGGGAAAACAAGGTGACTGCAGTGGCAAGAGGCCCTGATGTGCCCATTCTCTCTCTCCTTGCAAATAAATAATGGTTTTTACTTGCAAAGCCCACTACCCCATGTGAAGCCAGACAGGTGTTGGTTTGCAGCAGCAAGAGATCCTGGTGTTCATACACAGGTACATACACACACATGTGCACGTGTGCTCATGTAAGTAAATAAAAATAATTTTAAAAAGAAGAATGTCGTTTGGGGCTACAGAGTGGTAGGAAGCTGTTAAGGAAAAGTAAAGCTATGCACTAGGTACGCTGACACACCTGTGGTCCCAGCTACTGTGCAGGTTAAGGCAAGAGGAGAGCTTGAGCCCAGGAATTCAAGGATGGTTGAGGCAACACCCTGAGACTCTGTCTCAAAAACAAAAAGCAGGCCTAGAGAGATGGCTCAGCAGTTAAGGTGCTTGCCTGCAAAGCCCAGCAATCAGAGTTCCATTCCCCAGTACCCACATAGAGCCAGATGCACAAAGTGGTGATACATCTGGAGTTTGTTTGCAGCAGCTGGAGGCCCTGGCGTGCCCATTCTCTCTGTCTCTTCTATCTCTCTCTCTGCTTGCAAATAAATAAAAATATATTTTTAATATTATATTTATTTAGCCGGGCGTGGTGGCGCAAGCCTTTAATCCCAGCACTTGGGAGGCAGAGAGGTAGGAGGATCCCTGTGAGTTCGAGGCCACCCTGAGACTACATAGTGAATTCCAGGTCAGCCTGGACTAGAGTGAGACCCTACCTCGAAAAACCAAAAAAAAAAATTATATTTATCTAGAGAGAGAGAGAGAGAGAGAGAGAGAGAGAGAGAGAGAGAGAGAGAGAGAGAATGGGTGCACTAGGCCTCCAGCCACTGCAAATGAACTCCAGACACATGCACCCCCTTGTGCATCTGGCGTTATATGGGCACTGGGGAATCAAACTCTGGTCCTTCTGCATTGCAGGCAAATGCCTTAACCGCTAAGCCATTTCTTCAGCCCTAAAACTATTTTTAAAAACACAAAAAACAAAGCAAAACGAATGAAAAAGTTGAGGACTAGAGGTGTTAACTTGGTGGCAGAGTGCTTGTCTCACATGCCAGTCCCGAGTTCTGTTCCCAATGCTAGAAAAGAAGTCTTTTTATTTCGGAGTGGGTCAGTGGACTAGGGGCTCTGGCTACTCCAGGGCGGGAAGGCCTGGGGAGACGAGGGCTGGCCTCGCTGTTCCTGCCAACTCTGGCATTAGGCCAGGGCTCTGTCCCACCTGTTGCTTGGCTCACTCAGCATGAGCGTAGCCACTGAGCACTTACTGCAGGGCTCTGAGAAGGTGGAGGGTCGTTTGGTCAGTGCGACACACAGCCCAGAATGCACACTGACTTCACCATCCTCCTCCTCTACCTCCAGAGGCCTGGGATTCTAGTGTTCTGTCATGCCCGATGGGAAATGGTCTTGGACTTCAAAGATCTCACAGCACTACTAGAGCTGCAAGGAGCCAAGTGTCACATGACCACCTTCTACGCTTTCAATAGACACTTGAAAGAGCTGAGCATCTAGTACATGCTAGAAACTGCTGGGAGCTGACCATAGAAAGACAGTCAACCACGGGCTCAGCTTTCAAGTGGAATGGGAAGGAAACAGACACGAAATAAATAGACTCCAGCGTGCAAGCTGGGTGCTTTTCCACCTGGTTCCTTGGGCAGAAACCAGGATCCAAGAAACAGTGAGGGAACACCAGCTTCTTTCTGAAAGTGGCCCCTTTGTAGATGCAGAAGTCAAATTCCAGAACAGTTCTTTGCTCGAGAAACCAGGTGGAGCACACAGGGAGGAGAGCCTCCACCTTGCACAAGTGTGGCTCTGGGTTCTGGGCCAAAGCTGCATATAGAGCTCTGCACCATCTCATCCCAGGACCTCTAAGTGCCTGTGGGTGGACAGGGCTGGTCTAAGGAGGTGAAAACATATGGACACATAATGAGATTGTCATAAAGCACATTTTCGCATCTTAAAGAACTCTCCTTAGGGCTCAAAGATGGATCAGCAGTTAAGGTGCTTGCTTGCAAAGTTTTAAGCCCCAGGTTTGATTCCCCAGTACCCACATAAAACCAGATGTGCAGAGAGGCACACACATCTGGAGTTCATTTGCATTGGCAGGAGATCCTGGCGCGTCCCTTCTCTCTGTTTGTAAATAAATAAATAATTTAAAACAATTATCCTTGGAAGTACCTTCAATTAAATCTACAAGTAAACATAGCACTTAGATTCATGAATTACCAAAAGAAGCATCTTATGGGTTCAAATGTTTGTTTTTTTTTTGCTTTGTTTTTCGAGGTAGGGTCTCACTCTAGCCCAGGCTGACCTGGGATTCACTATGTAGTCTCAGGGTGGCCTTGAACTCACGGCAATCCTCCTACCTCTGCCTCCCGAGTGCTGGGATTAAAGGTGTGTGCCACCACGCCCAGCTACAAATGGTTTTATCCTGGCAGTGGAAATGGCATGGGAAGAATAGGAGAGAGGCTTTGTGTTCCTTCTCGCTCTCTCTCTCTCTCAATAGGGTCACATGAAGCCCACGTTGGCCTCAAACTGACCATATAGCTGAGGACGGTCCTGAACTACTACTGATCCTCCTGTGTCTGCTTCCCAAGTGGTTTGATGGCAGGTATGCACCACCATGCCAGATCTTGTGGTGCTGGGCATCAAACCCAGGGTCTCCTGCACTCTACCAACTGGGCTAAATCCCCAGCAATCCCCAGCTCCAAGCTTTTCTTTCTTTCCTTTTTTCTTTTTTGTTTGTTTTCCAGGTTCTAGATCAGGCTGACCTGGACTTCACTATGTAGTTTCAGGACGGTTTTGAACTCACAGCGATCCTCCTACCTCTGCCTCCCAAGTGCTGGGATTAAAGGCAAGAGCCACTACTCCTGGCTCAAGCTTTTCTAACAAAACTTTTTTTTTTTTTTTTTTGGTTTTTTCGAGGTAGGGTCTCACTCTAGCCCAGGCTGACCTGGAATTCACTATGTAGTCTCAGGGTGGCCTTGAACTCATGGCGATCCTCCTACCTCTGCCTCCCGAGTGCTGGGATTAAAGACGTGCGCCACCACACCCGGCCTCTGATAAAACCTTTTAAAGATGATAATACTTTAAAAACTGTGAGCATAAAGCATATACAAAAAACTTTAAGTACTACCTTTGTTCTAAACGTATGCTCTATTTTTTGTCTGAAGTGGCATTTCTTCCATGAAAGGATGGTGACAGAGGATAGGCCCCTTTTAAAGCCCTCACCTAGTAAAATAAAATTCCATTGATACTGATGAAAAAAATAGTATAGCAGCCCCCTAGCGGCGCCTGCGATCCCTCGGCCGGCCGGCAGGGGTCAGACGAGCTCCATGCAGCGCCGGAACAGGTGCCAGGAGTCACCGCAGGCAGCTGGCAAAAGGGGGAATCTGGACCTGCCTTATGCTGAAGGTTGGACAGATGTCCCGGGTCCCAGCTCGAATCTGGGGAGGCGGCGAACTGGGCGTTCCCTGCAAGCCGCTACTTTACACCAGCTTTCTACAGTGGAAGGTCCACCCTTAGGCCCCAGGTTCGAGGCCGCCTTGAGCAACTGCACTTTCTGGTCTTTGCATAGGGGCCTTAAGCAACCTTGCCTCCTGCACCCATTCTCACAAAGACCATGGAAGGAGCTGATGTGTGAAACAAATCTTTGTTTTATTTTCTAACAATTTATAAGCAGAGACGCAGAATGGGCACACCAGGGCCTCTAGCCACTGCATAAACCATTTCTGTGCATCTGGTTTACATGGGTAGTGGGAATTGAACCTGGGTCGTAGGCTCTGGAGGTAAGCACTTGAACTCCTGAGGCATCTCTCCAGCCCAAAACAAATCTTAATATTGTCACGTACATATGGAATTGCTTACAGGAATAGAAATGAGGGCTTGGGTCTCCAGGGTTCCTTCAGGCCCCAGATAGGTTTTTGCAGAAGGTTGCGGTGGCCCAGTGTTACCCCCCAGATGGCAGGGAGCCAGCCTGTCCTGGCCACACCTATAACTATCCCTCTAGCTTCTGTTGTCCTTTCTCTTGCTGTCCCATCTGTTTTAGGTTCATTCATGTTGGCTTTCAAAATTTATTATATTTTTGTTTTTCGAGAAAGGGTCTCACCCAGGCTGACCTGAAATTCACTATGTAGTCTCAGGGTGGCCTTGAACTCACGGGGATCCTCCTACCTCTGCCTGCCAAGTGGTTTTAAACATTCCTCTCGTGCTTCACGTAAAGGAGTAAGGGAGCGATTTCATTCTTCATGTGTTTTCTGTTACTATAACTGGATAGCATAGACTAGACAATTTAGAGATTTAACTGAACGTACTGCAGGCTGGAAATTCAAACACACGGCTCACCATCTCTTGAGCATGCTCTTGCTGTATTATGCCAGCAGCCATGCTAGTTATAAAGCCACCAGTGTCCTGATGATCCTGCTTCGAAAGACCATTCACATATGACTGGAATTAAGGGTTAGCACATGATCTTCTGCAGGGCTCTGGCCAACGCTGGATGATTCGGCATTCAGCTACATTTTGAACCTCTCCATACATGTCAGCTGATCACAGGAGGGGGCAGGATGGGAAGGTTATGGGACAGCCCTGAGCCCTGAATCTTCTCAGATGGGACTGGAATGGGGTCAGCAAGGGAGTTAACCTCACCTGTCTCAAATCTCAGGCTAGGAACAGCACTTGGCTACAGGCCACGGCCAAGAGCCAAGATCAGGAGATGCTGGTCTGGGAACTGAGAGGGAGATCTCAGACCCACTCCCCTGAAAGGCACTGACCCCATCTTAGTGTGTGTGGGGGGAGTCTCCACTTTGGATGCTCCACACCTGGAGCCTAGCTCTAGTTAAGACTTTTAAAAAGTCAAGTTGTCTCGATTTCAAACACACACACACAAAACGCTCAGTGATATGCAAACTTGACACTCAGAGGCAGAGACAGAAGGATCCTAAATTGAGGCCAGCCTGAGCTTTTTAGACAAACCCTGTCTCATAAGCAAACCAATTCTACAGGAATGGCCTCCAGAAACTTAGAAGGTTCTAGTTCCAAGATCCTTCCATGCTGGATGCCTCTTTTCTTTGAATGTCACTAGGTAGGGGCTGGGAGATGGCTCTGGTTCAAAGGGCTGTTCTAATGCCTGGAGCCCACATAAAAGTCTGATGTGTGCCTGTAACCCCAATCTATGGTAATGAGAGTTGGAGTCAGGAGAACCCTATTCCTAAGGAGACAGAAGGTGAGGATGAACACCCACAGGTTGTCCTCCGACCTCCACAAACGTGCATGCAAGTACCCATATATACACCCCACCACACAAAATAAACTAATATTTAAAAAACCACTGGGCAGGACATAGTGGCTCATGCCTATAATCCCAGTGATAGGAACAAGGCCAGTGTAAGCTGTATTTGGAGACCAAAGTGAAATCATGGGAGAAGGCTGGGGGCAGGGAGAGTAATTCGTGTCACATGCTTGAGGTGCAGGGACATTTGAGAGAGCATGAGATTTCCTGTACACTGAGGGCTGCTTCAAGCTGGCTGGAAGGCAGGGTTGGGATGTGGGCCTGGCACTCTCCACGGCCATGTAGGGGATGCAGAAGGAAGCAGAAGTCAGTAGAACACGTCCCCAGAACACGGTCAATATGTTTAATACACAATGGCGGCCACCATGGTGCAGGTGTACCAAGATTAGCCATAGGGTGTCGAGAGAAATATACACAGACAGCTTCTGCGGAGCTGAACCAGCTGCGTGCCACATGATGGGGCCTGGGGAGTGCCTGTGACTGAGGTGCAGATGCGGAAAGGCTCACAGGTATGCCAAGCAGGCCAGCACGAGCCAGCCCTCCCCGAGCACGGGCCCTGTGACCTGTCACTTCAAGCACAGATGGGCTCCCTGCAGCACAGGTGCTCCCAGGAGTGAAAGTAGCTAACAGAGGCCAGAAAGAGATGGCCAAGTTTAAGCAAATGGAGAAAGGCAACATTTCTGCTGTCCTTGAGCCAGAGGGTCATCTAGGAAAGGGCAGCAGTAGGCCCAGACATGACCCGAAGGGTCACTAAAGCCCTCCTGACAAGTCCCAGATAAGCCAGTGTGCATCCTACAGTTCATTTCACAGGCGTTCCTGGCTGTGGGACCTGCAGAGTCCAGCAGCTGGTGTGGGAACTAACCTCAGGGTGAGGCCAGCAGGCTGGTTCAAGAAGGGCAGCTGAGCCGGGCGTGGTGGTGCACACCTTTAATCCCAGCACTCGGGAGGCAGAGGTAGGAGGATCGCCTTGAGTTTGAGGCCAGCCTGAGACTACAGAGTGAATTCCAGGTCAGCCTGGGCTAGAGTGAGACCCTACCTCGAAAAACCAAAAAAAAAAAAAAAAAAAAAGGGCAGCTGTGCAGAAGGCTGCCGCTTCCGTTCCCATAGAAAGGCCACTAGGTGTTGGCACCGCCGGGCGGCAGGTCTTGGGCTAGTGGAAGTCTGCGTTGAAAGCTCTGCCGATGACCAGCCGCCTCACCTCACTGGTCCCAGCCCCGATCTCATAGAGTTTGGCGTCTCGAAGGAGGCGGCCCATGGGAAAGTCGTTGATGTAGCCATTGCCACCTGCAAGGGGTGTGCAGGAGAAGACAGGATGACAGAAGTGAGGGGCAGCGGGCAAAGGGAAAAAAAGCAAAACATGGCGTGGTCGCCCACACCTTTAATCCCAGCACTCGGAAGGCAGAGATAGGCGCTGTGTAAGAGTTCCAGGTCAGCCTGGGCTGGAGGGAGAACCCACCTTGAGAGAGAAAGAAAAAGCCAGCAGAAGGCAAGTAGACACCCCTCAGTATCTCTGGTTCCAGGACCTCCATGGACACTCCAGTCCCATATAAGATGGCAACATATTTGCATATAACCCATGAACATTCTCCCACTATCCCCATGACCCATGCTGGGGATTGAACCCTACTCATAACCTCAGCTCATATTCAAATCTCTCTAGTTTACTTATGTAGCACAGGCTAGCCTCAAACTCACTAAGTAGCCAAAGATGACCTTGAACTTCAGATCTTCCTTGTGGTGGGATAATGGGCATGTGCCACCATACCTAGTTTGTGTGATGCGGGGGTCACATCCAGGTCTTCCGGCATGCTCTGCAAGCACTCTCCCACTGAACTATATCTCTATCCGCTTTCTTTTCATCTTTAAAGTATGTATGTATGTATGTGTGTGTGTACAGCATATGATGTCTGTGTATGGCATGCATGTGTCATGCATACATGTGGCAGTCAGAGGACAACCTGAGAGTGTTGATCCTCTCCTTCCCCCTTGAGACAGTCTGTCCTGTTTAGCCACTGGGAATGCCAGACACGCTGGCCTTGGAGCTTTGGGACCTTCCTGACCCTACCTCCCATTGCCGTAAATATGCTGGGATTATAGGCATTTGGGATTACAGACACATGCTAGCTTTATGTGGGTGCTGGGGATCTGAACTTGAGTTGGCAGGATGGAAAAGCAAGTACCTTTAACCACTGAGGCGTCTCCCCAGCCTCCCTTTCTTTTCGTCTCTTCTTACTTCTCTCGTTTGAGACAGGGTCTCACTCTAGGGCCTGGCTCTATGCACGCCAGGCTCCACTCAAACTTGACCTCCTCAAGTTTGCCTCAACCTCCTAAGCACTGTAATTATAGGCATGTGCCCCCATACCCATACCTGAATGTCTTTGATCTGAGATTAGCTGAACCCATGAGATCTCCTGGATATGGAGAGCAGACTGCAGAAAAACAGGCCAGGAGAGAAAGCACTGGGTAAAGAGAAACAAAGCGTGGGGAGTTCCTCATGGGGGATAGGAAGGGCAGGGGCTGGGCTTGAAGCCGAGGACATCAGGTACAGAAAGGACAGAGCCTCTGTTTGGGGATGTAGCTCAGTTGATAACGAGTGTTTGCTGAGCATGCATGATGTTTGCAGCACTCCATAAACTGGGTGTGATGGGGCATGTCTACAAATCCCATCACTCAGGAGATGGAGGCAAGAGGATCAGAAGTTCACAGTCATCTTTGGCTGCATCGTGCATTTGAGATCAACCTGGGCTGCATGAGACCCTGTCTCAAAAAAAGAATAAAGATCCAGGCGTGGTGGTGCACGCCTTTAATCCCAGCACTTGGGAGGCAGAAGTAGGAGGATCGCTGTGAGTTCAAGGCCACCCTGAGACTACAGAGTGAATTTCAGGTCAGCCTGGGCTAGAGAGAGACCTTACAGCAAAAACAAAACAAAATAAATAAATAAATAAAATAATAATAATAATAATAATAATAATAATAATAATAAAGGACTGGAGAGATGGCTCGGCGGTTAAGGCGCTTGCCTGCAAAGCCTAACAAACCAGGTTCGATTCCCCGGTACCCGTGTAAAGCCAGATGCACAAGGTGGCACATGAATCTGGAGTTCGTTTGCAGTGGCTGGAGGCCCTAGTGCTCATTCTCTCTCTCTGCTTGCAAGCAAACAGATGCAGAAGCGCTGGCAGACAGGGTCAGAAGAGGTCCAGGAGTCAAGGCTAAGCCTGTGGCTTGAGTCTATGCCCTTCTCCAAGGGCAGCATTGAAATGAGGCCGCTCCACCGGAGGCATGGCTTTCGCCCTTTCCTGGAGTCCATGGACAGATGAGGAAGATGACAGGAGCAGCTATGGCCTCTGGCTGCTCACTTTGCTTTCACCTTTCCTCCTACAGAGACTCTAGGCACCCCTCCACTGTGGCTAACTTAGGCAGAGTGAGGAGCCCTTGGGAGTCGGGAGTGGGGGCCACTCACCAAGACACTGGATGCCGTCCAGGGCTACCTGCGTGGCACACTCAGCTGCATACAGGATCACACCCGCACAGTCCTGTGGGCAAGGCTTGGCTCAGCAGGTTCCAGGGCGCAAGCCACTGCCTCGCCCTGCCACCGTGGGAACTGGCTCTTACCTTGGCAGTGCAGTGACCTTCATCACAGGCTTTGGCAACATTGTAGACATACTGCCGACAGGCCATGAGGCGAGTGTACATGTCGGCCATCTTCCCCTGCATCAGCTGGCACAAAGGGAAGTAACATGCCATCATAATGGGACACTAATTCCACGTGAGCAGCAAGTCCTGACAGGCAGGAATGGGGCAGCTCTTGGAGGTGAAGACCCTCCTGAGTGGATATTGCCTGAAAAGACCCCCACTGTGTCTAAAAGGCTTTGCTAAGTCCCCTACCGCCAATTTGTATACTTCACTCTGCAGCCTTATAGTTCAGGGCTGGGGAGATGGCTCAGTGGTTAAGATGCTTGCTATAAAGCAAGGACCTGAGTTCATTTCCCCAGTACCCACTGGGTAAAGCCAGATGCACAAGGTGGCGTATGTGTCTGGAATTAACTTGCAGTGGCTGGAGGCCCTGGTGTGCCCATTCTCTCTCTCTCTCAAATAAATAAATACATAAAATGTTTAAAAAGAAAAAGATGCCTAGTTCATTCATCAAACAGAAGTGGAATAGACTTCCTGAACACTTCCAAAGTCTGGCTGAACGCAGAAGCAGCCAGAATCCCAAGCTGCTACAGGTCAGTAAATTCTTCTCATCCATTGAACACATCAACCCAATGAAAGGGACCACTTCGCCCGGAATTCCATTCACCTGGAAGTAGCCGATCTTCTGGCCGAAGGCTTCCCTAACGTGCAAGTAGGGGATGGTGTGGTCAAGGACAGCTTGCATGAGTCTGTGGAAAAGAAGAAAGACACTGTGGAGGCATGTCATTGTCAGGTGGGGGGTCTCAAAATGCCAGAGGACCAGGCCAAAGAGTGTGTATACTCTTGTGTGTGGGGGGGGGTGGGCAGGGGGAACCTGGCAAGATAAAGAACTGAGTCTGGGGCTGGGGAGATGGCTCAGAGGTAAAAGGCACTTGCTGACAAAGTTTACTTGTTTGGTTTCAATTCCCCAGCCACCCGTGTAAAGCTGAATGGTTATTTGTTTACAGTGGGTGTGCCTACACCCACACGTGCACATAAACAATTTAAAAAAGAAAAAAGGAAGATCAAGACCCTACCTTGAAAAACCAAAAAATAAATAAATAAATAAATAAATAAATAAAATAAAATAAAAATAAAGAAAAGAAAAAGAAAAAAGGAGCTGTAGTCTCAGGGAGGAGGCAAAGGAGCCTGAGGAATTCCGCCCAGTTACATACAGCACTTTTCTGCCCAGCTGTAGGCAAGTGTCAGAACCTGTGTTTCTTGTTTCACAATGACATTAACCAAGTAGAGTTGTTTCTCAGTCCTCATCTGTCACCTAATGGCATTTCCTTTCTGTGTGAAGAAATTAAATGTGGGAGATTGTGTGGGAAAGAGTAGGCAGGACAGGAAGCAGTTCCCTCTGGTCCCCAAGGCTAAGATTGCTAATCTAACAAGGAGGCTGGAAGAATTCAGGTCCCCTAAATCTCACCCTCACTCAGTGGACCAAGACCTCTTACTCCTAAAGGCTCACACTTACCCAAGGGGCCCACCAGCCAGCACCAAGCGCTCCAGGTCCAACCCGCTCATCAGTACATAGACACCCTTATTCTCATTGCCCAGGATGTTAGCAGCTGCCAGGAATAAACACAGGTTAAAAGAGGCTGTTCACAGCTTTACTTTTATAGAAAGTAGCAGGTCTGGGGCTGGGGAGATGGCTCAGTGGTAAAAGGTACTTGCTTGCAAAGCCTGCTGACCCAGGTTTGATTCCCCAGTACCCACGGAAGGCCAGATGCACAAAGGGGCGCACACACCTGGAGTTCATTTACAATGGCACAAGACCCTGGTGTATCAAATAAATATTCCCCCAGTATCCAATGTAAAGCTGGATGTAGAATGGTGCATGTATCTGTTTGCAGTGGCAAGAAGCCCTGGCATGCCCATTCTCTCTCCTCTCTTCCTCTATCTCTCTGCTTACAAATAAATAAAGAAAGTAGCATGCTTGATAATGTGGCTCTCCCACAAGGTTTGGAAATGTTACTTAATCTTCAACTAAGATTCCAAGAGAGAAAGATTGATTTTTGTCATTTCCAGTCAGAGTGGAAGTTTCAGGGCCCCTACACCATGCATAACACTATACAAAAGCCCCAAATTGTTAGATCTTTCCCTCCTGGCCCTGGGCTCCCTTGGGTCTAGAAGTCACCCTGTCCTTCTGGTTCTTTCTACATCAGTACTATACCTGTACCAGCGAGCTACCTCTCCTAGGTTGTCCAGTGTCTGGTGCAGCATCACCTCCCAGCACAGTGCTCCATGGAAGGACCCTGTTTCTAGGCCATTCCATGCTCCTGACAGAGCTGAGCTGCTGAGCACCCGCCCTCCTAGCAAGCCTGGATGGATGGACTCTGGAGGTGTGGCCAGGAAGCCCAGTACAGAGATCTGAAACCCTGACTTGTCTTTAATGCTGTTGGTTGAGGCTTTGATTTCTACGAAGTACCTTCTGCATGGATCCCTCTTTCTAGATGTTCCTTCTAACCACAGCATACTGTTTTTGGATGGGGGGGGGGATGGCTGTTGACTAAAGTAATCCTAGCTGGTAACCAGATCCTGTCCTTGGTGTCATTAGCATATGACAGGTGTGCTGCTTCTCCCACAGTGCTACATGGGGTCACATTTTCAGTTACTAGTTCAGGGGAGAAAAGATTCCTACTGAAATGAAATTTCTTTTCCTTCACTGAGTCTGGCTTCCTTTCACTTCTTTTTTTTTTGGGGGGGGGGTGGAAGAGTAGAGTCTCACTCTAGTCCAGGCTGAATTGGAACTCACTATGTAGTCCCAGGATTGCTTGGAACTCACTGAGATTCTCCTACCTCAGCCTTCTGTGTGCTGGGATTAAAGGCATATACCACCACACCTGGAAGGTTTTTTTTAAAATATTTATTTATTTTGCGTGTAAGGCAAATAGAGAGAGAGAGAGGGAAAGAGAGAGAGATATTGAATGGGTACCCTCTTGCTGCTACAAATAAACTCCAGACGCATGTGCCACTTTGTGTGTCTAGCTTATGTCGGTTCTGGGAACTTGAACCCATGCTCACAGACTTTGCAAGCAAGCACCTTTAGTCACTTAGCTATCTCCTCAGCCCTCCTCTTTAAAACATTTCTTTTTTTTTTTTGAAGCAGAGGATGTCACTCTAGCCCAGACAGACCTGGAACTCACTCTGTAGTCTCAGGGTGGCCTTGAACTCACAGGGATCCTCCTACCTCTGCCCCCCACCACAGTGCTAGGATTAAAGGTGTGAACCACCACGCCCTGCCTCCCCCCACCCCTTTTTAACAGCAGCATTAATGAGTATAATTCAGTGTTGTGGTTTAGTGTGAAATGCCCCCTGCAGGCTTTTGTGTTGAGGGTTAGTTCCCAATGCAGCAGTGTTCCAAGATGGGGCTTTTGGGGAGTGCTTAGATCCTGCCGACCAACCTGACCACAGGATTAATTAACCCACTGGTGAATTCAGAATGTGATGACATAATTGGGAGATGATGGAAACTTCAGAGGGGCCTACTTGGGGAACAGTGGTCACTGAGGGCATGTCCTTGAAGGGCGCTTCCTGGCCTCAATGCAGTGGGCAGCTCTGCCTCCCCATGGCCCGGGCACAGAGGAGCCAGCAGACCACCAGCTGTCATCTCTGACACAGCCAAAGTTTTCCCTCAGGTATTTGTGACAGTCACAAAAGGTCTAACATACCTAGGTTGTACAGGCAAATGCACAGGAAGTCTGAGGGACTTCAGTGAGCCGGGGTTGGCTTTGCCTTGCTTCCAGCTATGGGAATGTGAACCCACAGAGGAAACCTCACCCTTCGCCTCAGCCAGTCAAGCATATGGAAGAAGGGGTGACAGCCAGGAATGACAGCGGCCTGGCAGCACCAGGCCCACAGTCAAGCTGTGTGCTATGGAGCAGCTAAGAACAGTGAGCCTCAGGGCAGGGATCCCCTCCACCCCCATTCTCAAAACACTTACCAGGAACCTTGCAGTCTTCAAAGACAAGCTCACAGGTATTAGAGCCCCTCATCCCCAGCTTGTCCAGCTTTTTGGAGGTGCTGAAACCAGGCATACCCTTTACAGGAAACCAAAGGAAGCCCTGGTTTGACTCATGCCAAGGGGACCTTTCAGCTTCCTGTAGCTGGCCCACATACCAGCACCCCACTGCTGAGCCCCAGCTCTGGATGTAAAACTGGTCCAGCCTTCCCTCACACCCCACCCACCTTGTTCTTGGCTTGTCTTAGCTACTAGCCCGATTCTGCCCACTTCTCACAGGAGCAGTTCTTTCTCAATGAGACACTCAGTCCCTGGCCCTCCTCCCTCTCCCAAGATACTCTCACCAGTCTCCTCCATTCCTCAGCATCCCTTCTTTTTTAAATTCTGAATTTATTTTGCAAGAAAATGGGGGGGGGGAGAAAGAAAGAATGGGCATGCTAGGGCCTCTAGCTGCTGCAAATTGGCTCCAGATGGATGGTGCATCTGGCTTTACATGGGTATTGGGGAATCAAACCCAGGTTGTTAGGCTTTACAGGCAAGGGCCTTAACCACTGAGACATCTCTCTAGCTCCTCCCATTAGTCTTTAGTCATCTGTCCCTAAAGGAGCCCCTCCTGGGATGAACTCATCCACCCACAAGCTTTGACCTAGGCTACTGAGATCCACGAGTGTTGCCAAGTGCCCAGCAGAGTGCTGGTGTCAAAGCCAGCGGCCTCCTAGACTCCTTTTCCAAGGCCTTCCTTTTCTAGGACTCTTGTTTTGTTTTTAATATTTTACTTCTTTATTTATTTGCAAGGAGATAGCGGGGAGGGAGGGTGAGAATCGGTTCACCAGGGCCTCTAGCCAGTGCAAACAAACTCCAGATGCATGTGCCACTTTGTGCATCTGGCTCTATGTGTGTATTGGGGAACTGAACTGTAACCACTGAGCCATCTCTCTGGCCCTTCCCAGACATTTTATATATAGCCTTTCTCTAGGGACAGCCCTACCGTCTACAGACTTTCTTCAGCCTCCCTGGAACAGCAGTGCTGGGGATTGAACCAAGGTGCTCTGCCACTGAGCCACGTGCTCAGCTGTGGATTTGACTTTTGGGCCACCTTCTTCAGTTTTCTCTGTGACTAGCAGTCATCTGCCACCTGGTAGGAGCAGACCATACTCTTGACCTCTGTTACTCCCGTCTCCTGACCACATGCCACAACCCTTACCTTCTCCACAATGAAGGCCGTAATGCCACGAGAAGCTGGCATGGCAGTCAGATTTGTCTTGGCGTAGACGATTAGGACGTCAGCATCAGGGCCATTAGTGATCCAGAACTTGTTCCCATTCAGGATGTAGTGATCTCCTAAACATAAGGACATTGGTACCTGTTCAAGCCAGCTTGGCATGACTCAGGCAGGCAGCCAGTCCACACAGCCTCTGCTGCCCAGGGGAGAAACAGTTCTGAAACTCCAGCCCCCAAACTGCTCCGACATTTTGATAAGATTTGTCACTCTGCCCATTTCAGATCTCTGGTTGAGATCTGCCTTGCCTTTTTTTGTTTGTCTTCTTGAGGTAGGATCTCACTCTAGCCCAGGCTGACCTGGAACTTACTATGTAGTCTCAGGGTGGCCTTGAACTCATGGCGATCCTACCTCTGCCTCCTGCGTGCTGGAATTAAAGGCGTGTGCCACCATGCCTGGCTCCTGCCTTACCTTCCTTTTCTGCTTTTAGCTTCATGGAGACAACATCAGAACCGGCATTGGGCTCACTCATGGCCAGGGCTCCAATATACTCACCGCTGATTAGCTATGAGAATAACCACAACAGGCTTGTTATGACCTGGAAGCACCTGCATCAGTTTACCTAGTGCCCGTTTCCCTGTCCACATTACACCTGCCAAAATGCCCTCTTAGATCAAAGTATCATAGAATCCTAGCAAGAGAGAGCCATATCTACAATGCTGAAAGTATCTTTCTTCCACTTGCCCCCACCCCAACCTTTATTTGATGCTATGGCTTCACACTTACTAAGCAAAGACTCCACCACTGAGCTACATTCCTAGCTCTGGTCTTGGCTTTTTTGAAACAAGGTCTTGCCAAGCTGCCCAGGCTGGTTCCAAACTCCCGAGTTCAAGTGATCCTCCTGCTTCTGCCTCCTAAGTAGATCATATGTGCGTCACTACACCCCTGGACTTACATTTCTTAACGTACTTGTCAAATGTCTGTTGTCCAGCCCAGGATTCTAGCCCAGTTTTCAATTAAAAACAAAAACAAAAACACCAAAGCTTAAAAAGTTTATTTGCACATGTGTGCTTATGTGTATGGGCACACAAGGATCTCTTGCCACTGCAAACAAATGCCTGTGGGCTTTGTGTGGGTGGCAAGGGAATTGAACTTGGGCTGGTAGATTTGCAAACAAGTGCCTTTAAGGGCTGAGCCATCTCCCCGGCTCATGTTCTTTTTTCTTATTTATTTATTTATTTTTACAAAGGTTGTAGTGTTATATCCCCTCTTCCCCAGTCCCATGTTTTCGTTTTTTTTTCAAGGTAGGGTCTCCACTAGCCCAGGCTGACCTGGCACTCACTCTGTAGTCCTGGGCTGGCCTCGAACTCACAGCCATCCTCTTACCTCTGCCTCTGACGTGCTGAGATTAAAGGTGTGTGCCAGCACGCTCAGCCCATGTTTTCAGTTTTTTAACTGAAATATTTTAAAGTATCCCCAAGTCCCTTCATAAGCCACAGAAAGCAAATCTGACTGCCCCCCCCCCCCCACATGGGAGAAGGAGCCTGTGGTTGGTGGTTGTTAGTATGGGTTTCTTCATCCTCACTTCCTCACCTTGGGAAGATATTTCTCCTTCTGTGCCTCATTCCCATTGCGCACCAACTGGTTGATGCAGAGGTTGGAATGGGCACCATAGCTGAGCCCCACTGCTCCAGAAGCCCGGGATATCTCTTCCATCACCAGCACGTGTTCTAGGTAGCCCAGGCCAGAGCCGCCATACTGAGCTGAGAGAAGGGCAGTGTGAGGAGCAGAAAGACAGGTTACATTAGAGCACTGACATGATGTTAATTGGCAGAAAGGAAACGCTCTGGTAAATATTCCAAGTTCCCCTAGCAAGGCTGTTGCGGTGAGGTTCTGCTTATAAGGTGACAGAACTGGTTTGGCTTGCCGCTGGTGGGCTGAGGTTCGGTTCAGAAAACCATCACTGCCAGCTTTGGCTTTATCCTTGCCATCGTCAATGATGACAAGCAAAAACCCAAGCAACCACTATTCCACGAGTTCCCAAAGCCACAAACAGATGTACTGAATGAAGAAAGAGGGTCAGGAATCCAAGAAAAACCCACAAAGATTGGGGCGTGTATTATAAAAAGGGGCTGTCTTTAAAGTCCCCAAACCAGTTACAAGCCAAGGGTGTGTGGGTGTGTGTGTGTGTGGGTGAGACAGACAGAGAGAGAGAGAGAGAGAGAGAGAGAGAGAGAGAGAGAGAGAGAGAGAGAGAGAGGCCTTAGAAAGGTGAGTTTTTTGGGTTTTTTTTTTAGCATAACTTTGGAACCCAACTGGGACTGGTAACTGGAGAGCCATCACCTGATGGGAAGCATAACCCCCATTAAAATGAGTTTTTCAAGATGGACATAATGGTGTGAGTGTATGATCCAACCACTTGAAAGGTGGAGGAGGCACATGGTCAGTTCAGGGATATTTTTGACTACACAGTGAGCTTGAGGCCAGCCTGGGCTACTGAAATGGCTAAGATAATAACATTAATTTCTAATAATGTTCTAACCTACCTTCATTTTTTGTTTGTTTTTCGAGGTAGGGTCTCACTCTAGCCCAGGCTGACCTGGAATTCACTATGTAGTCTTGGAGTAGCCTTGAACTCACAGTGATCCTCCTACCTCTGCCTCCCGATGCTTTCATATTTTTAAAAAATGTGTTTCAGCCGGGCATGGTGATGCATGAACAAATTTAAATGGTAAAAAGACTTAAATCTGTATTTTCATTCCTGATTTTTGTCACCTAGAGACAAATCTGGCAGAAAAGATTTTACAAAAAGACAAAATAAGGGTGTAGGAATGATTCAGCGGATAATGCACTTGCCTACAAAGCCTAAGAAAGGGGGTTCAATTCCCCAGTACCCATGTAAAGCAAAATAAAATTATTACTTGATCAGATTACAGATTCCTTAGGGCATATAAAATGACTATTGGATTTGCCTAGGGCTTGTGTCAGACTAAGAAAGGATGGCCCTGACCAGTTACAGGAATATCATGGTATTCAGGTTATGAATTTATGTCACCATGCCTTAATATATCAAGGTTAAAACTTCAACTCACTGATGTTAATCTGTTCATGATAATGGTTGTAAAGGAGGACTGATTTTAGAGTGATCAACCAAGTTAGCTATGTTTTTCTATTTGTTTTTCTATTTACTGGAAAAACTGAATCTTTTTTTTTTTCAAGGTAGGGCCTCACTCTAGCTCAGACTGACCTATGTAGTCTCAGGGTGGCCTTGAACTCATGGTGATCCTCCTACCTCTGCCTCCCGAGTGCTGGGATTAAAGGCGTGCGCCACCACGCCCGGCCAATTTGCTCTATTCTTAAACTGTGTGTAATCTAACAGTCTCAGTCAAGGATTTACTTAAGTAATTGTCTCTTTTCTGGTATCTTAAGTTCATTGCTTGTACTGATACTTAAGACATGTTCCCTGCTCTAGAATACAACCTCATGATCATTGAAGAAAAATGATCTTAAACTCTGATGTTCTGTTTCCAGCTTTTTCAGGCTAATTGGTACCTGCATAAGTATATAGACTAGCCAAAGAGGTTTTCAAAGACAGATGCCAAAACTTTATGCTGTCTTGTGTCAGGGGCGAAAGCCTTTGGGGG
>PVHP010017181.1:0-34675 GCA_004024765.1 Zapus hudsonius
TATTAATTTATTAGTTATGTTATGTATTTATTAGTCAAATGCATTGCAAACATTATTTTTCAAAACTACCCTTGGTCTATTGATATTATACTTGTTATTTTTCCACTAAAAGAAATTAATGGTGTTTATGCTATTGATTGTATGGTGTTCCACCATTAGCAATGTGAGTTATGTCTTGTTTTGATCATTAAGCATATGTATAAGGTCACACAGGTTTTTCTTTTTCCATTTAGAGTCATTAATCTCTCTGAAGTTAATTATTCTATACAGTGTGGGGAGAATTATATTTTTTTCTACCTACTGAATTTCCTATCGTATTTAAAGGATTTTTCTTAACCTCCACCATTCATATAATGTTCTGTGGCATTTTCCTTTGATTTCTGTGTTGTTCATCATTCATTCATCCATTTTATTCATTTATTTACAGAACATTGTCATTCATTCTTTTCCTTCCTTCCCTCTCTCGTTCTGTCTTTCTCACTCTCTCTCCCCTCTTCTCTTCTCTTCTCTTCTCTTCTCTTCTCTTCTCTTCTCTTCTCTTCTCTTCTCTTCTCTTCTCTTCTCTTCTCTTCTCTTCTCTTCTCTTCTCTTCTCTTCTCTGATGTAAGGTCTCACTCTAGCCCAGCCTAACACGGAACTCACTGTAGTCCCAGGTTGGCCTCAAACTCACACTGATTCTCCTACCTTTGCCTCTTGAGTGCTGGAATTAAATTACCACTCCCAGAGATACTTTCTAATCAGAATACACATAGTTGATAAAGTAACAACACATGGAATAAATTGTCATCATCCATTCACAATTGTTAATTCTTTTAAAAAATTTTTATGAGCATTCCTTTAGTGAATATATCGTACACATGTCTTTTTCTTTATAAATGAAGTGATATATACAAGTGAAATTGTCAGCACATTTTTATATAACTTTATTATGAATAAGTATATGCACTGTATGAGGAAATCTTATGAATGTGTCCCCATTTCCCTCCTCTTTGTCTCTACCCACTGGGCTACTGCCTCAGTGCTCATACTGGATCTGTCCATAGGTTAGAGGGTTATGAACTGTACCTGAGGTAGCCAGTTTTTCTTTCTTTTTTTCTTCTTCCCCCTTTGTGTATTGTGGCTGAGTGGGCCAATGTCTCTGGATATTCTCCCCCACCATGGCTCTTACATTCTTTCTGCCCCCTCTTCTGCTCAGTTCCCTGAGTCAAAGTGGGTGAGTTTAAAGTCTGCTTTATTGTTGAGATCTTAAGTATTTCTTGATCTTTGCCCTGGGTTATAGGATATCGTTGGTGTCTGTCTCCATTGAGCTTTCATGGGTTATCAGACTTACTGGAGCACATTTTTTAAATGTGAGTTGAACAAATGTTTCAGTAGTTGAAGTGATGCTATGCAAGCATGTGGATCTGAGTTCAGATCCCTAGGACACATGTAAATGCCTGATATGTTATGAGTCCTGCCCTCATACAGTGAGAAGGGAGACGAGACAGGAGACTCTCAGGAGCTCACAGACCAGCTAATCTAGGATTCCCACCATGAGTAGAAAAAGGTTCTACCTCAATATGGAAGGTAAGGAACAATGATGGAGGATGTCCTTTGATCCCTCCATATGCACTGTGGTGCACGCGCGCACGCGCGCGCGCACACACACACACACACACACACACACACACACACACACACCACACACACACAATAACCATTTTCTGAGCATGGTAGTGGACATCTTCAATGCCAGCACTCAGGAGGCAGAGGCAGAAGGGTTGGGGATTCAAGGTTGTTTAGAAGTACATAGGTAGAAACTGTCTGGAGAAAACAAAAGATGCACCCCTCCCTGTTAGAAACTGTGGGAAGAGACTGTAATGATCCCTGTGGTGATGGATCAGTGGTCGAGACATTAATCTCACTAATGTACAAACTCATATTTGGTTTAATCTAGCTAGAGATGGTTATACAAATGAATATTTTAGATACTTGTATGTGCACTACTTGTACATTTATTTATTTTTTTCATGGGTTAGTATCAGTTGAGAGAGCCTAGATACAGCCATACTTCAGTTCCAACAAGCACACATAGTAACTTGCTGTCATCATCAAGTCAAGGGAAACGGAGCTGCAAGGAGAAAAGGTAGGCTTTATGATTGGGGCAGGACATAGTCAAGATAAACCTGGACATCTTACAGGGTTTGAAAGAAATAATGCTAGGCTGGAGAGATTTCTGAATGGTTAAGTGTGTTTCTTAAGTAAGTAAGGACCTGAAGAAGTCTGAAAGAGACTGAGTTCAAATTCCCTGATCACACATAAACAGCTGATTATGGCCATGTGCACCTCTAAATCCACCACTTCTAGGGAAATCAGAAACCAGGGAATCACCCAGACTCATTAAAAATAGCAAGCACTAGTATCAGTAGGAGACTCTAGGTCACAATGAGAATGGGTAGAAAAGTTAGGTGGAGGGAGCTCAACCTTTGGTTGGCCACTGCAGGAGGATGCACACTCTGCAGGAGGATGCTTCCACTGCAGGAGGATGCACACTCTGCAGGAGGATGCTCCCATTGCAGGAGGATACTCCCACTGCAGGAGGAGGCTCCCACAGCAGGAGGATGCACACACTGCAGGAGGATGCTCCCACTGCAGGAGGATGCACCCACTGCTGGAGAATGCACACTCTGCAGGAGGATGCACACACTGCAGAAGGATGAACACACTGCAGGAGGATGCTCCCACTGCAGGACGATGCAGACTCTGAAGGAGGATGCACACACTGCAGGAGGATGCTCCCACTGCAGGAGGATGCACACTCTGCAGAAGGATGCTCCCACTGCAGGAGGATGCACACACTGCAGGAGGATGCTCCCACTGCAGGAGGATGCTCCCACTGCAGGAGGATGCTCCCACTGCAGGAGGATGCTCCCACTGCAGGAGGATGCACACTCTGCAGGAGGATGCTCCCACTGCAGGAGGATGCACACAATGCAGGAAGACGTTACCACTGCAGTCAATAGCATGCAGTGCTACACAGGTATATCCATGTACATGCAACACACACCACATCCCATGTGTGTGCACTCACACAAAAAAAAATGAAGGAAGGGTGGAAGGAAGAAAGGACAGTCGAGAGTTAGGAAGGAAGGAAGGAAGGAAGGAAGGAAGGAAGGAAGGAAGGAAGGAAGGAAGGAAGGAAGGAAGGAAGGAAGGAAAATAAACAAAAAAACTCTCACTATGATGGAACTGTTTCTTTGGGAGAGAGGAACAATATCTCAAAGAGGTCTCAATGCTAAAAGCTGGAACAATTTGAGCAAAATAAATAACTAAATAATTTGTTTTATTACCTAACATCTAAGTTATCCATGAGTCTGTAGCAATAAAAATAAATTGTAAAAGCAAATAAATGGGAAAGAGTAATTTCTCATAAGGAAAAAAGTAAGTCTATATATGTGCTCTATATTCAGAAATTTAGAACATTCACACAGAGTTTTTTACATGTGAGCCACACAAAATAACCTTCTTTTAATGATAAAAGTAAAGAAAGGCATTAAAACTATCGTGGAACAGCTAGGGAAATGCTCTTAATAAGGTGCTAGAGGTTCAAGTGAGAAGTGGTAAGTCACATTGACTGTATGTGTTCTTGATGGAAAGAGCATTTACTCCACGGATATTTCTTCAGAAAGCACACATCCCTTCTGATCATGAGACTGACACCAGACAAACCCCAGAGGATGGTCACCAGGACTCAGAGATGCCAGTCATAAAAAAATAAAGAATGCTTGAGAAACTGTCAAAGATGAGGGTGATGCTGTGGATGTAGCTCACTTACTAGAGTGTTTGCCTAGCATGTATAAGACCCTTGGTTTCATACTAGCACTGCATAAAACGTAGAAGCAGAAGCCTGAGGAGTTCAGAGTCATCCATGGCTACTTATGAGTTTGTGGATAGCCTAGGCTACATGAGACACTAACACACAAAAATATAATAATTTAAAAAAAATAGCTGGGCATGGTGACACACACCTTTAATTCCATCACTCAGGAGGCAGACGTACCAGGATCACCATGATTCTCAGACCAAACTGGGACTACGGATTGAGTGTCAGCTCAGCCTGAAGTAGAGTCTGATAGTGCAAAGTAAAATCATTAAAAGACAAAGCTTAGAGTGCACTAATATAAAATGAGAATCCGCTATAAAGTAGATGTATGTGTGTATGGATGCTGGACTTTTATATGGAAAAGCAGAAGTCTCAATAGTAAAGATTCTGTGAATAATACATCAATATTTTGGCAATGTTAGATGTTGATAATGGACACTGAAAGTGGAGTCCTCACATTTATTTGGTCAATCAAAAGCTGATCTAATATTAAAAAGTGAAATTTCAAAAGATCATACCAAATCACTTTCAACGAAAGTTTTTTTTAATCAAGATGAATATTTATTATTAAGGTTGATGCAAGCATATCCAAGCAGTTGAATGATCAGGTCCATTGGTACGTGTAAAGTATTACCATGGTGAACAAGTGGATTTATTGAAGGAATGCAATGTTGGTTTAGCAAGTGAAGATGAAATAATGTGATACATCACAGCAACCAAATCAAGCTGTACAAAATTATCTCAGTTGGCAGGGACATCATCAGGCAATATTCAGCAGCCATCCCTGTTACTGTCAACCCCAATAGCAAACCAGGCACAATTTTCTTCAACCCATTAGGGGTAACCAGTGAAAAATCCACAGCTAGCATTATTCTTGGCAGTGGGAGGCTGCACACTTTCCCAAAGGTGAAGATGTCCACTCCCCCAGGTCTAGTCATCACTGTCTGAAGCCTGCAATCTAGAGAGATAGGAAAACACATATGCACACTCATGCATTCTTTCTTTTAATTAATATCTTTATTATGAGTAAGTATATGCATTGTATGAGCAAATCTTGTGAATGTGTCTCCATTTCCCTCCTCTCTGTCCCCTACCCACTGGGGTTCTTCCTCAGTGTGCATACTACATCTGTCCATAGGGTTATGAACTGTACCCAGAGTAGCCAGTTTTTCTTTTTTCTTCCTCTTTTGTATGCTGTTGCTGAGGGGAGCGATGTCTGGATATTCTACCCCACCATGGCTCTTAAATTCTCCCCCCCCCATTCCACTCAGTTCCCTGAGTCATGGTGGGTTAGTTTTAAGTCTGATTTACTGTTAAGATCTCAAGTATCTCTGGACCTTTGCCCTGAGTTGTGTTGGGTATCATTGGTGTCTGTCTCCATTGACCTTTCATGGGTTATCCAACTTGCTGTGGTGGTTTATCTCCTGTTTGGCTCATCACTTTCTCATAGGTTTCATTTGGGCCCTGTGTGAAGGCTAGGTGTGGTTTGTCTCCTTCCAGGATGTCAGCCATCATCCAATGTCTTATTGGTGGAATTGGATTGTCCCCAGCTCTCTCACTGCCTTCTGAAAAAATACAAACAGTCTCCATTGGAGAGTGAGATAAATATAGGTTAAATGAGACAATCCTTGCTATTTTGGCTAGATTCTAATGGGTGTAGTAGCCTCTCTATAGCTCCCTGGTAGTGAGAATTTCCCCTAGGAGCCCAGGTTCTTGGTCCGATAGGATTTTGCCATGGATCCCAGTTCTAATTAAGGGTTCCTAGTCACTGAGCGTATCTCTTAGCCTATACTTAAGCCTTTGATTATCCTCCTAGGTTTTGCACAGATGAGCATTTCTTGACTTGCTGGTCTCTTCCATATAGCAGCGTGTTAAGCATTCTTGTAACAACTGTCTATATTGCATATCAGTGGTCTCCTCTTTCTCCAAATATCATTGATCAATTTCCCCTGGCAGCTCATGTAATACCTTCTAGTGCTACCTCAACTAAAGTTTTTGTATCTTTATTCCATCAGAAGTAAAAGAGATACTTCTTTTGTGAAATGCTTATAAACATCTTGGATTCTGCTACTCTGAGAAGTTAAAGATACAATCTTAGTATAATTTTGATTTTCTTATGAGTAAAGTTGAGCATCACTTCTGATATTTAAAAAAATATTTGTATATTTTGCTCATAATTCTCATTCCATATCTTTTGCTTATTTTTCCACTGGGCTGTTTTGCTTTGATCTTGGGAGCTTGATAGCACATGATTTTCCTCTATGTTGTCTTTACATAGTAAAGCTTTTTTTTTTTTTAAATTTTATGGACTGAGATAATATCTTATCGATTCTGCTGCTGTGGAAGTAGCTGAGTCGTCTTCCACATTGTCATCTAGAGCTTCATAGGCTTTCTTGGTACTTCCTTTTACTTATTGTCTGTGGTTCCATGGATTACCTGGGTGGTCATTGCGCACCAATACTCCTGTTCATCCATGGAGCTGGGTGGGAAAAGTCTTGGGGCAGCCGTGAGCACAACGGGCATAGCCACTCGGGAGACAGATGCAGAGAATAGCTTGTTTATTAGGCTGGAGAGGGTGTTTTTATGCTGGAGGGAGAGGGAGGGGCAGGAGGACAAATGGTGAAGGGGACTGGCAGGGGCAGGGTGGTCTGTGGATGTCTCCTGAAAGGATTGGCAGGGGCCAGCTGCATAGATAAGCTAGAAGGACTTTCTTGTTGCCTGGGCCTTGTTATTTCCTTATAGCTGAGGTATGTGAACTCCAGTGGTCTCAGGCCTTGAATTGCCTGGACTTATCAGGGTTTGCTAGGGCCCACCAGGTGGCTGGAGGCTGTGAGAAGGAGGGAGTCAGTTGAATTCCTGCCGGTCTCAGGATGAGATTATCGGGGTTCCAGGCCAGTCACAACTTCCCTTTAACCCTGTGTTCTCCATGCCTCTCAGCAGGGTCTCATAATTGTCTCTATTGATGTAATTATTAAATTTTATAATCTATTTGTTTTATATAGCTCCTCCTTTAGTTTTCCTTTGATTTATATATGTTTCACTGTAGGTTTTCCTTTCAATCCTCTCTTGACTGACTTAAAGCAGAGACATTCTATTTTAAAATTTTGTTGTTTATCACGCAGAATCTTACTCAAGCCCAGGCTGACCGGGAAACCACACTATAGCCCCTGGTTGGCCTTGAACTCTCAGTGATCCTCCGACCTTAGTCTCTTGAATGCTGGGATTAAAGGTATGCATCACTGTGCCTGGCCTATTTAAAAAATTTCTTGATATATCCCATTCAGTCTCAAAAAAACCTTCCTTAAAGTTTTATATGAATTTATTTTTAACAATTCATTAATTATCACTGAGGATCAATTTAGCCTAGGAGTTCAAGGCCCACCTGGACTAGTAAAAATAAAGTCTTTATCAAATCAAACATGATAGTGTAAACCTATAATATTTTTCAAAATATATTTTCAGTTATTTGTGAGCAAATAGAAAGAGTGTATGGGTGTACCAGGCCTCTTGCCTCTATAAATGAACTCCAAACACATGCACCACTTTTGTGCCTTGCTTTACATGAGTACTGGTGACTCAACATGGGGCTGGTAGGCTTTTATTGCAAGTACCTTCAACCACTAAGCCATCACCCTAGCCCACAAGCGTTCATTCTTAGCATTCAGGGGGCAAGGACAAAGGATGTCAGCAGGCCTACAGTCAGCCTGAATTCAATAGCAAATTCTAGACTAGCCAGGGCTACATAGGGAGAGCACATCTCAAAACAAAAACAAACAAAAATGACCTTATCTCTAAAACAAACAAACAAACAAACAAAAAACACCAAACAAAATTGACCCTGCCTCAATAAACCAAAGCAAAACAAAGAAACATGTCTAGATTATGAAGGAGCCCTTTCACATAGAATAATAGCACAGAAAAGCCAGAAATTTATGACAGATAAAGGGGAGGAGGAGAGATGAGACAGAAGGCAGAACCATCTCATAAGATGAGGGCTGAAGGTTCAGCCTCCATACTGGCTTTGAAGGTACAGGGATGGAGGGCAGGGGTTCGATGAACCCAGGAAAAGCCTAGCTCCAGATTCTGAGAATGTCTCTACTGGAGCACAGAAACAAGACCTCAACTTTCTGGGTGACTAGAAATCATGTCTTACCCCAGCAGGAGTAAACTTGGAAGCAGATTCATCTTCTGAACCTCCAGAAGGAGCTCTGTTGACACCTTCAACTGGACCTTAGGGATTTCTACTGGAAAATCTGCTGAGCTGACTAGCCTTCTGACTCACAGCTCTATGAGGGCAGAACTGTGTGTGGCTCTCAGCCAGAAGCTGCAATGGTGTGTTAGGAACACTCAGTAGGCACATGGATTTAGCACAGCCTCATTTTTCTCCTACCCTACCCTAGCTTTGTTGGTATGGTCCCACGATTTGCCCCACACAGTCAAGTGCCAATTTGGGAGCATGCTGTCTTTAAGTTATTTCTTTATTTCATGCCAGTCATTTTCATAACTTCATCCAGTTCACTTTCTTAGCACTTGAATATGTAAGAGTATTTATCACTTGTCATCAACATAAATGACAGTCTATCTGGATAATGAGTTTTAAAATCACACATTCTCATTTTCATAATTCACTTCACATTACTAAGCTAATGCTAAAGAAGAAACATGCTCATTTCCCTTTTGACAATCCTATTTTTCTCTGTAGTGTTTATTTTAGAAATTTGTATGTTAACCGAACTGAATATAAGATTTGTTTTAAATACATAACTCTGTCAATCAATCTATAAAAACTGTGCTCTACCAGTCAGGAAATATTCTTTAATTTAAATGACTTTTAAGTATTGCTTGGTTTTCTCTCATTCTGGCTCTTGAGAATTTCTATTTATCTCAGGTTTGTTATCATATTAGCCTTACTGTAGTCTAATAAAGTTAATTTAGTTGATATTTTTGTCCCCCAACCCACATCAAAAAGGCTCGCAAGATTCCATTCTGTTCCACCACAATACTGTTTTTCTTCTGGGGAACCATTCAGTTTGGCAATGGCATCAGTAGATTTTGTCATCTATTTCATGTTTCCTTTAAAGCTCTGTGTTCAATTTTGTTGAAATATCTAGGCACAATCTTGCAACTTTTTTTGGTGTTTTCCTAAAGGAATGTTTTGTAAAAAACAAGCTCTTGGGATTGGAGTGATAACTCAGTGGTCATTGTTCTTGTGAAAGCATGGAGGCCTGAGCTCACCAAGTGTGACTCCCCAGAACCCTTGTAAACAGTCCTATTGGGAGCAAAGACAGGAGAGTCACTGGGGCTAAGCAAGCTCCAGAATGTACAAGATTCCCAGGGGCAATAGGGAGGATGAATGATGGAAGGAGATGCCCAGTGTTCTCCTCCACGTGTCACAGGCAAGCCCATTGGGTGCCACATCAACAGATGCACACACACACACACACACACACACACACACACACACACACTACACACTACACACACTATATCAAACATAAAAAGCTTGGGTAGGTGCATGTTTCAGTCAGCTTTCTAGTTGCTGAGCAGAAAGAACCTGAGCAAATGCGGCTTGTGGAGGAATGGGTTTATTAGGCTTACGGACTCGAGGGGAGACTCCATCCTGGCAGGGAAAACGATGGCATGAGCAGAGGGCTGGACATCACCTCTGCCACAGCCCTGGAAATAGCGGCAGGAAGGTGTGCCAAACTCTGGCAAGGGGAAGCTGGTTTATAACCCCATAAACTCGCCCCTAACAACACAGCTTCATCGAGGCCGCAAAACCCAAACTGCCATCAGCTGAGGACCGATCTATCAGAACACATTCATTTGTTTGTGGGGGACACCTGGATCAAACCATGACAGTGCATATGTATACACACACACACACACACACACACACACACACACACACACACACACACACACAGAGTTCTTGTGCACTTGCTCTGCAAACCTTCCAACCCAAGTTCAATTCCAAGCCCCTAAGTAAAGGCAGATAGATGCAAACCCTCTATAATCCTAATGCAATCCTGAAGCTCAGGGGCCAGTTGGACTGCCCTTCCCAACAACAGAATACGAGAGACTCTGTCACTAAGAAGTAGAAGATAGTTGACATCCCGAGGTTGTCCTCTGACCTCCAAATACATAAACACACAGAAAAAAAGCAAAAAAGTTATTTTCATAAAAATTGTTTATTTCCTTTTTTAAAAATAAAATCTTTTCATGATTTAATTTGGGTATTTCCTGTTGCTTCATCTGTGCACTGAGAAGTCTCTTCTGATCTGATCTTGTTAACAACCAGGACAGGACCCATATATTGGTCACATGGACAATCTTGGAATTGGCTTGTCAAACCTTAATCTGGAGTGCTGTATAACAGAATGCTTTGTACATCTAATTTTAGTTACTAAAGTTGTTAGTGACTTTCTTCAGTTTTGATATTTGTAATTTTATAATTGTTCCTGTAAGTTGTAGAACTCTTTCCCAAGGTACATGCTGATTGTTCTCTTTGCTGTTATAGCAAATAGCAAAATGAATATTTAAAATATTTATATTTATTTATGAGAGGCAGAGGAGATAGGGGGAGAGAGAGAGTGCAAAAGAGAGAATGAATTGGACACCAGGGCTTGTTGCCATTTTATGCAAACTCAAGATGCACCATCTTGTTGGTCTGGTTTTACATGGGTTACTGAGGAATTAAACCTGGAACCTGGGCCAGAGGCTTTGCATGCTAGCGCCTTTAACAAACGAGCCTTCTCCCAAGCTCAGGAATGAAAGTTTTGATGCTAATATTTATCTTGAAAGTTTTATTCATACCTACAAGGAGAGAAGAGTTAATCTTCTAGGATATGGTTTTCCTAAGCCTTCACCCATGTTTTGCAAAGGTTCCATAGCAGGTTACAACATCTCAGTACTGTGTGGCTATATCATTCTCACAGCAAACACAGATGCAATTTCTTTCAAAATTTAAATTAATTAGAGATGTGCATTTTCCAGTAGGCAAGGTAATGACCCTCATGGGGTATTATATATGTTCTTATGCAGATTAAGTTTTCAATAATAATACGTATTTACTTCTCTCATTAATATTTCGTGATGGCCCATGAACTATTCCAGGGGAGATTTAAAAGTTTTGAAACTTAACCCCTCACTACAGACGGCATCAAGATGATCAACTTCGTGTGCTTATCCCCTTCCATTGCCCCTCACTTGCTGTGCTAGGGGAACAGCCATGTCCACTGTGAGCAGTAGAAAGCTTGTCTCCATGACCTTTGCAGAAATGGAGAGTATTAGTCCCTTCTGTAGGTAACGTAGATTTTATAATTCTGATTCAAAATTAATTTTCGCTTCTTTAGTAGATTAATATTTAACCACTAAGTGACAGGACCTGAGACTGTTAGATAAATAGGAAATCACAAATTTCAGAGCAGAAGGTGTAATAGCTTTCTCTCGCTGTGTTAACGACCCTTCACACGTTCAGAACCAAGCACAACACACACTTCGCATAGTTCAGAAGTCCAGGCTACCCTACACATATATGACCCTCTAATAGCATTCATTCAACTTATGTAAAAAGTTCTGTCTTAATGTCATAGTAATTCTACTTTCTACTAAGTATAATTTTGTTGGGATTACTTTGGTCATATTTAATTTTCTCATATGAAGGCTGACTGGGGAAAAGTCAAGTTCAGGTTGCTCATAGGCTTTCTTTTCTTGTGTCTGTAAGACTGGCTTCTTAATGCTTTCTGACTAGAAATTCTAGGTCCCCCACTTCTCTGTCATAGATACTTCCTAAAGACAACAGGGGTTTCCCTCCCACCGCAGTTTACTCAGAGGAAGTTCTTTGTAATAAAGGTAACAGAAGAGACTTGCCATGAAACAGGCAATATTCTCCTGGCTAAAAGTAACTCACAGGGTCCATCTGCAATTGAGGGGAAGGGGTTATACAATGGTGAGACTTGTGTCGACCTCAAGAGGTGATCAGAAAAATATCCTTTTCTTTTTAAATTATGTTTATTATTACCATGCAATAAATCAGGTTTTCTTATGGTGTTTTTCAAACAAATTTGTTTTGGCTGCCTCTGTCCTCTCTTCTCCCCCAGCCCCACGTCTCTGTGCTCTTCTCCCACCTGTCCTTTCTTCCTTTTATGTCATGTGTGTTCTCTTTTCCTCTGGGGTCTTCATAGTCTATGCTGACTCCCACATCCCCTAATTTACATACATACTTGCAAACATCAAATGCTAAGATCTGTAAAGGAGAGAACGTGCAAGTTTTGTCTTTCTCAGCCTGAGTTACTTTCCTATACTACTTTCCAGTTCCATCCATTTTCCTGCAGATTTCATTTTTCTTTACAGCTGAGTAAAATTCCACTGTGTCTATGTACTGCATTTGCATTACCCAGTCATCAGTGGATGGGCATCTAGGTTGATTCCATTTTCCAGCTATTGTGAATAGAGCAGCAATGGACATGAATGTACAGGTATCCGTATGCCCAGGAGTGGTAGAGCTGTGTCTTATGGTAGTTTGATTTTTAACTTTCTGAGAAACTTCTGTACTATTTTCCACAGTGGCTACAACAGTTTAGAACTCTATTAAGAGTAAATAAGGTTTATTCTTTTACTCTATCCTCACCAGCATTAATTATCATTTTTCAAATTAAGTTTTATTTTATTTTTTATAAAAGGTTATACTTACATTCCCTTTCTCTCACCTCCATTCCACTGAGGGCCTTCCTCCATGGAGTTACTAGTGTTCACTGTGGAGTCAGCCCCAAGGAGAAGAGTGGAGGAAGTGGCAGGGACTGTGCCTCAGGTAGATTCTACCCAGCCTGTGAGTCTTAAAAACATTCTGCCCTTTCTTGCACAATGCTGCCTGAGCCTTGGAGTGTGTGTGTGTGTGTGTGTGTGTGTGTGTGTGTGTGTGTGTGTGTGTGTGTTAGAAATCTGATTTAGCATTGAACTCTCCTTAGTCTCTCATTTCTGCTTTGCTGAGATATGAGTGACCACAGTGTCAGTCACCATCACCCTGGGGTTGGCTTTCATGTTAGCAGTGAGAGAATACTCCTATGACTGCTTCCTTTGCAATGACTCCTGGACCCTGGTAGAGGTGGTAAAGACAATCTGTCTCAGAATAGGCATTTGGCTTTCATATCTTGTTATATTGAAGTATCCTGGATCTCCCCAGTATTCTCTGCTATCTGTAAGCTAAAGTATTCTCCAACCAAAAGTGAGAGAAGCTTGGATCAAAGGAGATATGCAAAATAATTAGAGATATTTATTGATGTGTATGCCCACATCTCTTAGCCAAAGAGCAGTGGAGGTTCTGTGAGTCTGAGTTTCTTATCCCCGGGATTCTAACATTTCTCAGTACCGTGTATGAGTTCTCTCCCCCTGAGTGGGTCGTATGTCCAATCTGAGAATAGGTGATTACTCACATGGGCAGCATGTGTTTTCTGGATGACAGAAATTCTGACTAGGCTGATAGGAAATCTCAAAATAATTTCCACTTATATTTTCCTTGTAGATAAATAATTTTGCCAAAAAATTGTGTTTCTTCTTTGAAGAACTGTCATTAGATCATTATTGGTTTCTTTAGCCATTATTTGATGGTCAAGGTGTCTGTGTGGGTGTGGGTGGTTAATTTTTGCAGTTCTTAATATATTCCAGGAATCAATCCCATTTCTGAAATATAGCTGGTAAAGATTTTTTTTTGAATTTTGTACATTATCTGTTCATTCTGATGAGCATTTCCTTTGCTATGCAGAAACTTTTACATTTCATTTAGTCCTGTTTGTTGATTTTTGGGACATTTTGAAGTTATTTAAGACAAGCTTTCCTTTCTGTTCTTTACAGTCCCTTGCTTTGCTGTGAAAGTTCTCCTGCTGTGCTGTACTCCATGGTCTGCTCTTAGGATTTGCATGATGATAAAACACTTTTTTATTTTATAGGGCTTTTCTTATTTCATCACAAGCACTGGTTGCTGGATCAAACTATACAAAGGCTAAGAGTAGCATTGCTTTACTTTGGTTCCATAAATAAACTTTTCATTGATCATATCCAAGGGCATTATCAAGTGATTCTGATATAGCTTCCTTATTGGAGGTTAAAGAATTACCTAGAATTTAGAAGATTTCAACTTACAGATCAGGTTATACATTTATTTAAATTATTTGAACATCAATTAAGATACTTCTTAGAATATTCATTCTACTTAACTGTAAGAGCTTATTTTAATATTATATTATTTTTTATTATTGTTTTACACTACTTGTAATTTCTCTTGTGTTACCTCTGGCCATATGTAATTTCATCATTTATATGAATACGTGGAAAAATTGTTCAGGCACTCAAAAAATCAGGGGCAATCCACTTCTAGAATAATTGGGTTTTAGCACAGGGTGAGTCCCCTCTGGAGTAGACTCTACTGTGTCAGCCTAGTTTGTTTTAAGTTCAATCACCATGTTGTCACAGAGAAGATAAAAATGTTGAGTTCACAGAGACCTGGGAATTATATCTGCACTCATTTCTTTCAGTATAACTTTGGTAAAATATGTACCCTTTCTCTTCTTTAATTTGTTTTTTCATCTGAAAAATGGGAATAATATATTATCTACCACATGTGGTCATTGTGAATTTGTAATGATGACATAGTAAATATAAAATATTATCACCAAGACCCTGGCAGCTTGCCCATTCACTTTCTGTTTGTCTGTGTTTGTGTGTGTGTGTGTGTCTTGCTCACTCATTCTATCTCTTTCTCCTTGCAAATAAATAAATAAATATTTTTAATTTTAAAAGTTAAAAATTAAAATAAATATTATTACCATAAAAAGACAAATGAAAAGGATTCAACAATGGGAGTTATTTTTGTCTCTTTAAATAAATTATAAAGAGCATAAAGGCACAGCATTTCTGCCATCTTTGGGTTAGCATCACAAGCAAAATTTTGAGAGGTATCTCCACTGCTTGTTGCATTCAATAAGACTTTTCTGGCAGCAGGTTACAGGTATGTAGTGGTGAGGGATGAGGGAAGAGAGAGAGGGAGTCAGGCATTATAATAACTTGGATGATTCAATTATAGGAGCAGGACCTAGGTTTGGGGAAAGTTGAGCTCTCCTCATTCAGGATTACATCTTCCCTCTGCCTTCATCTGCTTCACTATGTCTCCCTTCATGGATTCTTCCCTCTCAAAATCATCAGAAAAATCTATTCCTTTACAGCTTGCTCCAATAAGATACCTGTGGTTAACTCTAGGGTTACCAGCTTTGGTGGTATACACATTACTGAACCTACTCCTTGACGGGGAGACCAGGACTGTCCAAGCTGAGGACCTGCACATGAGAACAAAATAATCTGAGACCCATGGACGGGATGTGTGTGAGAGAGAGAGAGAGAGAGAGAGAGAGAGAGAGAGAGAGAGAGAGAGAGAGAGAGAGAGAGAGAGAGAGAGAGAGAGAGAGAACAAACTAATATTGTCAGGGCATGAGCACTGCTGGGCATTACATCATTAAGCAAGATAATAGATGCTCACCACAGAGATGTCTAAGGTGTCTAAGACCTATTGATGTGCTGCTTACTAGTAGTAAGAAACAAATATCCATTCTCACAATTACATAAATAAAGTTTATTGGAAACAGAATCAGAGAAGACAAGTATAGAAACAGGATTCATAAATTTTAGGACACAACTTCTTTAGGAATGCAAATAGCAGAGATTCTTTGGAATTTACTAAAAATACTTCAGAGAATTTTCCGTGAGTCTTGTGTTTGTTTGAATGAAGAATTCTATTCTAAAAGGAGAATGATTTCCCTAGTTTGAGTCACGTCCCATCCTCTGCAGGATTGGAGACAAGCATAATGGTATCATGTGCTACAATCCCACCAAAAATGTGTCTGGTGAGGAAAAGGAAGTTTTTCAAGCTATGAGGAGCTGTTATCAAAGGGAGTGGAAATGGAGTTTTGAATGACAAGTATTCTCAAGAGATCTATGGCCTTTTCCTCCTCTGACAGTTGAATCTGTTTCCCAAGCCTCAGAATAAGAATCACATGTTCTGGGTTTTTTTTTGTCCTTATTATTTTTTTATTGTCTATAATGAGTTACAACATTTATTTAGTGGGCAAACAATGAGTTGTTATCCCCAATTCCCCACTGCCCTCCCCTCCCCCCTCAACTGGATAACCTCCTCCATGGGTCGTCTGGATCAGTCCTTGTGACAGGGGATCATGGATAGACTAGTAATCAGCCAGTTTCTCCTGTCTGTACCTCGTTTTAACAATGGCTCTACCACCACCTATGTTATATCGCTTGTTACTTAATGCTCTGCTTTGTCAGGATAGGTAATATTATGATCTGCTTTTTAGGGGTCTAGCTTAAAAGTGCATGGTTCTTTTGGTTACATGGGGTGAGGCTGTTGTCTACAGAACAGTTGATTAGATGGTGTGTTCATGGTTTGGTTGAACAAGTCTATAAATGTTGACATTTATGAATGTATGTTTTTATAAAAGCACACAAATTTTTCTTCAAAGACAGTCTAGCATTATCCCATGGGAAGAATCAGATTGAAATAAGTACACTTTTATACTTTTCTTACATCTATTTTGATTGGCTGTGTGACTACTTAGAAGAGGCCCTTAAACTTGAGTTCATTTAGGAAGATGAAAGATAATACCAGGGTATTTAACTCACTTTCCCACATAGCATCCATGGCAAGAAAATGAAAAGAGATGAAAATATGCACAGTATTTTATCATTTGATAGCCTTTGAGTACACTGAGATACTAATTTAAATGCTTCCATTTATTAATTCACTTAATGCTCATAGTTACCAAATGAGTTAGTCACTTTTATTATATCCTTCCTGTATCTGAAGAACCTGAATGAGAGAGACAGTTCATCAAATGACCCAATACTGTCTGAGGAAGTGTCAGGGCTGGGAATCATAACCAATCATGATATAGGTATGTTTTACTGTCTCTCATTCTATGAATTTGGTAGTCATTTATCCATTACTGCGTTCATTAGACTAAATAGGAGTTTTGAGCATGTTGAAACAGTTTGAATGCTCTGCATAGATAATTAAAGAGTCAATGGATTTTAATGGGAAATACTCTTGGGAGGAAAAAAAAAACAATATAGAGATAGAATAAATAAGCTTCCTTCCTCCACAGTTCTGCTTACATTTTTCAAGTTTTTTTTTTCCCTAGTAGACAGATATTTAATGCTTCCTTATGTTTCTAGACTTTCTACATCAGTAATCTCTTATCTTTCACTTGAACCCTTATGTAGGGATGAAATTAACTTCTCAAATTGATTTAATTACTTTTGAAATAAATAAATATGTTTGCCATTACGCTAGCAGAGAAACAAAAATTTATTAATAGCACTTGGAAGGAGTTAAGAACTAAGGTGATGCTTTCTGTTTGATGGAATATATCTCAAGAGCGAGTGAGGTCCCACAATGTTGGCTTTAGTATCATCTGTTTGGTGGAACTCTGATTTTCATCACTATTATAGACACCCTGAGAGAAGCCACTCCACAGGGAAATGTTGGTTTGGTTCACGATTCAGGTGTCACAGCCTGTGGTGGCTGGCTCTGTTGTTTTCTTAGGACTGCAACACAGAACAACACAGTGGAAGGACATGTCAGAAGAGAGTGTGTCAGCTAGGATGAAGGGAGCAAAGGTGCCAGGGAAGGAGAGAGGGAGTAAGGAACGGTGAGAAGCAGGAAAAAGGGAACAAGATAGGACCAAAGGCTGAACATTAATGTCCTACTTCTGATCAAGCCCACCTCATAATATCCCATTTAAGTATGAATCCATCCATTGATAAAGTTAGCATGTTCATGGACTAATCGCCTCTCAATGGTGTAAATATCAAGCCTTCAATGAACAAGCCTTTTTGCAAGACACTTCATAACATCTGTAGGTCTCAACAATTGCTATTAAGTAAAAAGTTCCTTCGGTTAAGAGTGTCCAGAAGACTCTTCCTCACTGTCTGATTCTGAGAGAGGATTCAGGTTTAACCAATAGAGACAGTTGTTATCACTTTGATTCTTGTTTTGCAAATGTCCAAGATTGCTCTGAAGTCAATGAAAGCCATGTAGAAGTGACAAAGAAACTTAGACCTAGATTAGAAATTGGATATGGACCAATGACTTGAAGAAGCTATCAAGGAGATTTCTTTGTACAACAGTATCTTTTTTGTTGTTTTTGGCATAGCATTTGTGAATTGACAATGTTCTGGAAAGACTTTAAATCTGATATGCTAAGACATTTTAGCAAACAGCATTACATATGCCTCAGGGAAGAAATAATGGAGCGAGCCAGGGTTGTTGCATATGTAGAAGTAATTCTGGGAAGCAGCTATCACATAAAACCCGTTCAGTTCATTTATTAATCTGAGGGAGGGAGAGACCAGGGATACAGGCCATTGCCATCTCAACTGGACTTCAACAAATGGCATTCCCACCCACCCATCCATTCTCTTATCCACAGGAGCACCGAAATTCCACCCATACAATTTGCTTAAAATTAGACCTATAATTGCATATGTGTGTGAGTTGATCAATTTTATAGAGAAGAGAGAGGGGATAAGAAGGCGCCTATAGAGAAGAGTTCTGCTTTTATGCTGCTCTCCCTCTTCTGAAAGCTTACAGGACTGAGCTCTGGACAATGGAGTCAGCAGGTATTTTGCATTTGAAGTGATGATTCTTGGACTTTAGTCAGGTTCCTTGCTGCCCTCCTGAAGCATGTATGTCCTGCACAAGTCATTTGAGAAAGCACTCCCTTTGATAGTGAGAGATAGGAATTCATCCTGGTTTATTTTTGTTGCTCTAGTAGAATGGCCCAAAATTGATCAGTGATGAAGACAAGAGGACTGAAGACATGGTTTAGCAGTTAAAGGTGCTTGTTTGCAAAGCCTAATATTCTGAGTTCGATTCCCCAGTACCCATGTAAAGCCAGATGCACACAGTGGTGCATGTGTTTGGAATTCATTTACAATAGCAGGAGGACCTGGTGAAACCATTCATTATATTCTCATATTCTCTCTCTCTCTTTCTCTCTCTGCAAATAAATAAGTGAATAATATTTCTTAAAAAGAGGTTCATGCAGGCATCAGGTACGATAGCCTGGGTGGGACAAAATTGGGGATCCTTGTATCCTGATTCTCATGCTGGAAGGGGCAAACAGGTAGCACAGAGGAACAACGCAGGATGGTTGGGCTTCATGGTCACCTATTCATGTGGCTAATTCAGTCCCTCAAGACTGAGGACTTATGGCAGGAGACTCATTCCAGTCCCATAAGTCAAAAACTAACTACTCATAACAAACAAATTTCAATGTGTGTTTCAGAGGAAATAATCATATGCACATTGTAGCATTTAAGTAAACCTTTAAAAAATAAAAAAAGAATTCATTAAAATAATTTCATTAAATTGGCCATATCTGACACATGAAAAGACAGATATTTTCAAAGGAAATCATTTTTAAGAAAGCAGTGTATGGACTAGAAGGATTGTTCAGTGGTTACAGTTACTTGTAAAGCCTGACAGCCTGGGTTCAATACCCCAGTATGCATGTAAAGCCAGATATGCAAAGTAGTTCATGCATCTGGAGTTCATTTGTGGTGGCAAGAGGCCCTGATTCACCCTTTCATATTCTTTCTCTCTCCCTCCCCCTCTCTTTCCAACCAAATAAATAAAATATTTTTTAAAAAAAATTAAAGAGCTGTGGATGTATTTCCAGAAGCATTGTCTATATGAGACAACATCCAAGGCTGGCTAATTGATTGAACATGCAGCTTATTTGTAGAGCTTTGGATAGCAGGTGCACAGTTTTGGGTTGGATGTCCCATTACTGCAGTGGAACAAAAGCAAAAGTGAGCTATGAGTTCACAGTTGTATAGAAGCACATATTTCTGAGAACAATGAAGACCATGCTAATAGCTGGGTTCTACTGAGTTACTAGTAGAAAAGTCTAGATGCATTGATTTATTTGATCTTGGCATCATCTTACTAAGGTAGGTAACATTAGTCCTTGACTTACAGATGAGGAAACTAAGGCAGTGAATGACTAAATAATTATCTAAGCTTTACAAACTGGGAAGAGGTGGAGGTGGACTGCCTGCCATCATTTTTGTCTTGATAAATTCAAAGTATGGCTCTAGATTGAATCAAAATATAGATAAAATTTTCAATGTTAAACAGGTTTTCATCATGAGATTTGTGATGTGATAAAAAATAGCATTAGGAGAGATTTTAAGCATATGTCTTGCCTTTATGCTAACCAAATATTTATTTCTGGAGCAGGCCAGGTGACAAAAACATATATGGAATTAGGAGAAGAAAATTTAAAAAGATAGAAAATAGTTTTTTTTTAAGTTTTGTATGTAATCTTTTTATTGAGAACTTTAATATAGGAACATATTATAATTTGGTCATATTCCCATATACTCGTATTTCCCCCTCACTCACTCCAATTCCACCAAAGCCTTCCTCAATTCAATTAATATCAGTAGTCACTGAGGTCATGAATGCACTAGTCAGATTATGTGGTTGTGGGGGGCAATGCCTTGAGCACACCATCTCACCCTGTGGCTCTTGCATCCTTTCCACCTGCAAGTCTCCTTTAGTGCTGAGCTTTCAGCAGCCTCAAATTTTCTGCTGTGATCAGGTTAAGCCTCCTCAGTGTCTACTGCCCTCTTCCTGGAGGAGGTTCTCTGGCTAATTGTGAGAGCAACACTCATATTTAACCAGCCACTTCTTCTGTAGTGTCTCCTGGGCCCTGGCAGATGTGACAGAAATGACTCATCTCATGATAGGCACTCAGCTTCCTTTTTTTTCATTCTGATGGTTCTTGGGTCTCCCAAGTATTCATCAACGATGTATAAAAAGCAAATTCTGTATTTAAGAGCAAGAGCAGCATGGATCAGAGGTGGTAACATGAACATTTACAGGACATTTTGATCAACATACCCTTCAAATTTTGCCAAAGAATAGTGAAAGCTTCCCTTTAGGGTCTATGACCATCTAACTCATAGGACACTGACTTGACTCAGTACTAAGCATGAATTGCCACCCACTGAGCAGGCCTCATATCCAATCAGAGAGCAGTTGATAACCCCCATAACTTGGGTACCACTATTGCACTGGTGGATACATCTTGCCTGGCTGGTGATTTTTGTAGCTTGCATGATGCCAGTGCAATAAAACTCATCATTATGAGAGTTAATTTGCAGGCATCTGGCTTCCATTTTAATTCCAGCGGGACCTCTCACTGTCCTGAGACCTGAGACCAGGGCCTGGGGTGCCAATGACAATAGGGTCTTATATGTCTGCTTGCATGCCAGGGATTTAAGCCACTCAAAATCTTTTAGAACCAGAGAGACAGAGGAATCATTCATATTAAACAGCTATTGAATAAGAATATATAATAGTGCTTAATGCTTAGTGACTTGTGATGTGCAAAGCATTATTTGGGAGTTCATTTTATTTTGACTTATCGACTCACCAACTGAGAGCTATGGCAGCTTTTATTAGCAACACTTGCTTATGGAAGTTGCATATTTTGTAGGTAGCATAGTGTGTCTCTTTCTCAGACTCAGTTGATGTGGACTTAGTTGAGGGTTGACTTTTCCTACAACTTTTTCACATCTCTTCCAAGTAGTGACTTTCTGTGAATTCTGAGATCTCTGCAAAATATGGATATTTATGTTTGGGAATGCCTTATTGATGACCTGATGGAACTTTTTTATTTGTACAACTTCATGAGGAATGACATTAAAATAGTTCTTTGTGTTGAATAAATTTAAAGCTATTTCTAAATTTGGTTTTGGACTGTTCTAGCAAAAGAATTTTTTAACTTCAATAACTTATATGTTCTGGAAATAGAGAGCAGAATATGTGTGTCCTAGTTTAGAATTCTGGGAAACTTTGTAATTGAAGTTACAGAATTACATTAAGAATACAGAAAGCCCAATTTATGTAATCTGCTTACCACAGCTTTTCAAGATAAGATTTGTGAGAAGGCTAAAAGTCTCTGATCAGTGGCAAGTTCTTTGAATGGTCATTTGAGTTAATTATGATCCTTTCACTGATTAAGTATCAGTGGTTAATCCTCTGATATGGGGGAAGAAATCACAGATATTGGCAAGGGAAGGGATATGGATGCAGAAGCTTCTTTTCATCATGTAAAGTTATGGATATAATATACGATTGGTCCAGCTATTGTGACGCTGAGGTTCCATGAAACCCTGTTGCTCATTCAGTTTCACCAGGGAGAATAAAAATCCATTACATCTATTTTGGAAGATTATATGGTCTTTATGTAATTATACCAACTATGAGTAATATAGCAGTGGACAACTTTGGAATACCAAAGACATGTGTTTGAAGGGAGAAAAGTGCCTAATGTTGGGACTGTGCTATTTAGTTTGTGCACAGACTGTGACCTCAACACAGTAAGGATAGTTTAGAAACTGCTATTAAGAAGCCCAGTTACTGAAATCTATGAGTTCTTCAGGCTACAATGGGGCATTTTAAATCCATTCCCCAGGAATCCTTTAATGCTCTCCAACCTACAGCCATCATTCTGGGTGTCTACCTGTTTTTTTCTTAAATACATTTCATAATGACTACTTCCCTATATCATAAAACTACACAGAATTTTCAAACAATTAGAATATTAAAAATTTGTTTACTGTAACATCTCCCCATTGGTCCTAATAATATTGCATCAAACTATTTAAGAAATGTTTGGAATTAAACTTTGTAATAGGGGACTTGAGAGGTTTCTCAGGAGTAAAGGCACATGCCTGCAATGTCTAACGACCTGGGTTTGATTCCCCAGTACTTATGTAATTCAGAAGCATAGAGTGGTGCATGCCTCTGGAGTTTGTTTGCAGTGGCTAGAAGCCCTAGCATACTGATTTCTCTCTCTTCCTTACAAATAAATAAATGAAGCAAAAAATGTTAAAACAGCAGCAAAAATTTGCATCAGCCAAAGAAAAGAAATGCTTAAATCCTTGTAATGGAGGTATAATAAACACACCAGAGCCTGGGTTGGCGAGAAGGATTAGCAGTTAAAAGCTTAGAGTTGCTTATGGATTGCAAAGCCTGCCAGCCTGGATTTGAATCTTTCATACTTGTAGAGCCAAATGCACGAAGTGCCAAATGCCTATAGAGTTTATGTACAATGGAAATGCTCATTCTCTTCTTTTACTTTCTGTTTTTTTCTCTCTCTTTCTTTCCTTGAAAATAAATAAATAAAAATACTTAAAAAAATAACAGAAATGGTTGAAAAAGACATCTGTCCCTGTTTGCCCCCAGGAGGCCCTGGTTTATGTTATGACTAACATTTCCTGTTTGGTAGGATGATGGTAAGAGCAATTTGTGTGATAATGGTACGCAGCTCTGAGGCTGGTTTTTTGTCAGTTGTCTGGCCACGGAAAACCCCAGTGAAATACTATTTCTGGGTATGTCCATGTCATTGCTTGCCAATAAAATCAGCATTTGAATACATAGATTTTGGAAAATTAAGTCCCCAAAAGAGTGATTGTCATCCTCCAGGAGGGCCGAATCAGCAGGTGGTAGAGGAAGGGAGAGATGCACCTTCAGCTTCTTGCCTTTTTGCATGAACTGGCGCATCACATCTCATTGCCTCAGGCTCTTTGCTAGGATTTACAAGACTGGCTTTCAGGGTCACATGGAATTACATGGTGGGTTTTCCCATGTCTTCTCTTGGCAGAACAGACAATGTGAATCCTCAACCACCAAAATCTCCTGAACCAATTGTTTAGAGACACTCTCCTCTATGTGTCTCTACAAATCTATATGATTTTATATATATATATATATATATATATATATATATATATATATATATATATATACATGGTTTATATATAACATATTCTATAGCATTAATATAAATATAGATAAACATGCACATATATATGAAATGTTTTTAGTTAAGGTCTTATTCTACACTATGCTGACCTGAACTCACTCACTCTTTAGCTCAATGCTGTCCTCAAACTCACAGTGATTCTCCTGCCTCAACCTCCCAAGTGCTGGGATCAAAGGTGTGTATTATCACACCTGGGCTACATTTATATTTATAACCATGCAGGCTCAGTTTCTCTAGAAAACCTTGCCTAATATACCAGCTCATACTAATCTTTCTCTTCCCTTTCTAAAACCCCAGATTTACTAAGAACAAGACAGTGCATGTCAACTTTTCCTTGAATGACCATGCAATGTCTCTTATGAAGGTTTTAAACAGCACCAAGAAAAATTTAAAAATGCCAAGATCTGAACTTCAAAGAGTCAGTGTGTCTATTCCAATGCAGGTGTAGTCATATAAGTCAGGTACTGGGACCCACCTTGTACTGAATCCTGCCCTAGCGTTTGGTGTGGACCCCTAGCTTCAGTGTCATCATCTTTGCAGGTCCTCACACTGCCCAGAACCTAGCAGGGCTGGGTGAGTACCCTGAGGAAGGGACTGAAGCTAAGCTCACATTCTTGAGGGAGTAAAGGGACCCTGAAACTGGAGCCTTTTCCAAAGAAGACAGCTGCTATTTCTCTCCAGCTAATTATAGTCGTGGAGGGAGGAGAGTTCTATGCAGACCTATCTTGCAGCATATTAAACCATTGAGGCATATGGGGTTTTATCTCTTAATTTGAAATTTCCTCATTTAAAAATATGTGTGTGCTGTGGTGAATGTATATGTGTGTGTGGGTGTACATGCATTAATATATGCAGAAGAGAGCCTCAGTGTGCTCACCTGTGGCGGTGCAGCACCTGAGGAAAATGTGAGTGTCCCTCTGGTTCACTCACTATGTCTTTTTCCTAGGAATAGAGCCTTTTGTTGATTCTGGAGTTTAGTTAATCTCACTGATCATGAGATTTTGTGGATCTCCAGTCTTTTCTTCTCCACAGGACTGGGGTTACAAATGAGCAAGGCCATACCCAGTAGTTCATGTGTGTTTGGGACATTCAATCTCAGGTGTTCTCATGCCCTTTCAGGTCTCCATGCTTACAGGGAAATGCATTTAACCACAGCACCATCTTTCTAGCCCCAGAAACAGCTTTATGTTTATAAACTGTTCAGAGTTGTTTAAAATATGAATGAAAGAATTTTATAAGAACTATGATATGGCTAAATATTGACATTTGTAGAATATTTGGGTTGTCAAAAGAACCATCTGTCTCATTCAGCCCTCAAATCTGAAATGCTTATCACTCTTAACATTTGTAAACTGTTCAAAAATCTGCTTTTTTATTATTTATATTTTCAGCAGTAGCTTTCCTCCTAGGACCTAGGATCTCCCTAGCCACAGGCTGTGAATAGAGTTTCAATAGTAGGTATAGCCTCCCTTCCAGGGAGCAGGAGTCAAATCAAATCGGAAATCTGGGGCTATTGCTAGCCCCAGAATAATCATACCACTATTGCACTGTCAAGCACACTATTCCTGCATGGTCAAGAGTTGTGCAAGGCACAGCAGAAAGCCATTACTTTTCCACTGCTTTTCAGAAAAATTTCAATTGCTCTCTTGATTATTCATTCTATCACTTTCGCCCATGAAAATAATATGGTTTCTACCACAGTGTCTAACTATATATCAGTGACTAGTATGTGGTGTTGAATTAAATAAAGCTTAACTTATCCCAAATTTACTTAAAAATGATCTCTCATTGCTTGAACTTAAATTTGAGAGGGATTTATTCAATGTATTAAATGACTTCATTTCATTAATAGCATTTGATTTCCATTGCTGTGTTGACTGTAATGGTGTCTCTGTGGGCTATTTCAAGAGTCATCATTAAATCCATGATTATTTTCATCAATAATTGTGTTCATCTTCTCCATCTTCATCATGGCTAATGCTCATACATATGTGTGTGTGTATTGTTTTGAGGGTTTTACACATATGAATTTAATACTCATGATTATAGTACTTGATATTCATAGAGGGACTTTATTAAAAGCTTAAACTGAGGATTTTTTTTCCTAGTATGAAATAACTAAATAAAATAGCCTTGTGAATATGAAGTCAAGCTATGTATGCAAAAGCCAACCTAAACCAAAGAGCATTTACTTTGTGTTAAATAAATCCAGTCGAGATCTATTGGTTATCCAGTGTGTTCTGGATATGCTGCTAAAACCAGGCTACACACTGGGGTGATCCAGCCACTCCTGAAGCAAGAAGGAGAGGCTGTGAATGTCCAAAACAATTCCACTCTACCTTCCGCATGAAAAATGGGACTTAGGAAGCTGATGGGCACTTTAGTTGTATCAACTAAGTCATGAGGCTTTTCTAACCTGCTTTCCAGGTCATGAATGGATTTCTATTCACGTGTGTGTGTGTGTGTGTGTGTGTGTGTGTGTGTGTGTGTGTGTTGATTTCTAGACCATTTTAGAAAACTATCAGCTCTTGAGGGTCCAGGTTTTATCACCAAACCCCAGGAGCAAGTTTTGCCACAATGTTGTTGTACAGAGACCATATCTATGCCTGTTAAGTTTTTCTAATATCCTATGCTGAAACTCATGCTTCTTACCTCTGGGACTCTAATTGTTTCGATAAAATGGAATGGAACAGTGTCTTTCTCTCTCAGGAAAATGAACATTCCTTGGTACCACCCACTGATCCATTAACTAGTAAACCCCCTTTTCTGCCAGATCTTTTTATCTGATTCTCTGCAGGATGTATCATAGCACCAGGGCAAGATTAAATGAAGATGCCAATCTAATGATTTTCTCACTGGCTGGAGCTAAACACTCCAGAGAGGATTGTACATGATTCTACTTCCCAGGGAGCAAGGGTCCATAACATGGACTCTTTTATAAAGTGTATACCTGAGGTTAGAGGACCATGGTTAATTGCAATGTTGGGAAAATGACCTGATTAGTTCATCGGAAAATATTTATATTTAGAATGGTCTTTCTCATCTAAGGAACAACAAAGCAGTGGCAAGAGTTAGTAATGTAAAATCTCTTCTAGTTCAATACAGTGTATCTTGCCTTGTGAAATTTATCCCACTCACACCCCACATATGCTCTATAATATGCAGTGGGCAGAATGACATCTTTCCATTTTCAACTTTAATTATACTGCACAAGTGAATACAGAGATGAGAGATTGGTGAACATCTGTTAAGTGATGGAAACTTTAATATTGAAAGGTATGTTTTGTTGAGTTTGGAGTTTTAGGTGTAGAAGCTTCTAGCTACCTACATTTCAGATAAAGAGATAAGGTTTACTTATTTCCAAATGAAATCATCCTCCAGGCCCGGTTGTGTTCCAGGGTCATGTGTTATGTGCCTTTCCATTTGTTTCTCTCTGTGCTGACAAAACCTGTCTCCCTCATCATTGAATATGATTTCAGTCTCAATTATTAGAATTGTGGAGCCAGAACTTTGCATATGGAATCATAGCATTGTATATATCAATGGCTAATCAGAGCAGCCTCACTTTTTTAAAAATATTTTATTTATTCATTTTCAAGCAGAGATAGAGAGAGAGAGAGAGAGAGAGAGAGAGAGAGAGAGAGAGAGAGAGAGAGAGAGATCGAGCACACCAGGGCTACCACCTTGTGGGTCTGGCATATGTGGGTACTGGGGAATTGAACCTGGGGCCTTAGGCACTGGAAGCAAGTGTCTTAACCACTGAGCCATCTCTCCAGCCCCAGCCTCACTTTTTAAAATTAATATCTTTATTATGAATAAGTATATACATTGATGAGCAATTCTTGTGCCCCCATTTCCATCTTCTCTGTTTCCTACCCACTTGGGTTCCTCCTCGGTGAGCATAATGGATCTGTCCATAGGGTAGGAGGTTATGAATTGAACCCAAGGGAACCACTTTTTTTTTCATCCCCCTTTGTGCACTGTTGCTGAGAGGGGAGTGTCCCTGGATATTCTCCCCCACTATGGCTCTTAAGTTCTTTCCACCCCCACTTGCACTCAGTTCCCTGAGTCATGGTGGGTGATTTTAAGTCTGGTTTATTGTTATAATCATAAAAAAGAAATTTTAGAACTGAACAACTTTCTTCTGCCTGACTGGCTTAGGGGTTCAACTCATTGGTTCTGAATGGTACATGAACACATCCCTAGACCAGTCACTGCACTCTGGAGAAGGGAGCTCTCTTATTGAGGTAGGCCTAAGTCATGTGAGTTATTTCTGTGTCCACTTGAGATGTACATCCTTTGATGAAAAGGTAAATCCCCCAACCAAGCCACTGTTACCAAATAAAGGAAGTAGACAGGAATTAGAAAAAAATAATAGTAGTTTCCTGCATTACAACATCTGTTTCTTGATTTCTACATCAATGTAATGCTAGTATTGTATTATATTATCTGAAGGTACCAGAGTAAGGGGAAAAGCTGCAACCCAGTCACTTATTCCAAAAACAATCTAAGACCTTGACGAGCATTGGAAGGAGCTTGTAGCAGTCAGCTTCTCATTGCAGGGTCAGATCACCCAACCAGAAGCAGCACACAGGAGGAAAGGGTTTATTTCAGGTATATAGTTTTAAGGGAAGTTTCATCATGGTGGAAAAAAATCATTGCAACCAGCTCACATTTTCATAACGGGGGGGAGGGGATAAGAGAATAACAAACAAGAGCAAACTAAACCTGAGAACACAGTGACACATCTCCTGTTTTAAGGCTCCAAATCACAAAGGCTCCACCAACTGGGGACTAATTAGGAAGCTTAATCACAAACGCTTAAGGCTATAGGGAATATTTTACATTCAAACCACAATAGGGCTTTGATAATAGTACAACTAGGCCAGGACAAACAGTGTCCTCACGACCTAAATTCTGTCTGCAGAGAGCTTCCAGCAGTCATAGCATTGGTGTTTAGGAAAGAGAAACAAAGCTAAGAATTGGTGAGTTCCATGGCTTCATAACCTCGTCATGGACTCATTAAATCAGGCCATTAGCACAGAGTAGGATGTGGACAGATATTCTCTTGTCATCATGATCTTTGTTCCTTAAGGGGTGGTACACAGTGGAACCAGAATTCTGTTTATACTGGAATGGTGCTCAAGGCAAGACCCTGATAACTACCACTGCATTATCATTTTCATGCTTGTATAGTTCAAAACTAATTATTTTTGAAATATCATGGTTAACTTTACTAGAGAAGTCATGTTCATGGTCACATTTCTAACTGCTGACATTCACTGAGGACTTACTCTGCTTTAGAGAAACTCTGGTCCTTGTGTTGTGAATTGTGTTCTCTTACCTGCTGAGAAGTCTCTACAGACACAAAGATACTGGAAAAATTATTTGAATATACTTCAGGCTGATAAAAACTGGGAATACATGGGCGGTCAGTCCAAAAGAGAAGAAAAACATAATGAATGTGAAATACATTAATAAAAATAATTAATAATAATAAATGAAAACATTTGAAATAGCATTAAAATCATAAAATAATTAGCAATGCAAACAATAAAATATATACCATGTGCATGACCATTACCCTCAATATTTCCAAACATTATTATAGAAGTTAAAGAAAATATAAAGATCTGGATAAATAGAACTTATGTTATTAGTTTTTCTTCAAGACCATCTTTATCAAAGTCCTCTGTCTTATGCAAGAGAAACTTTACTTGGCCTGAAACCAGAGTGTGGTACTTGTTTAAAATTAGAAATTACTATATTTCTAAAATGCTTGTTAGCTCTTCTCTTACAGAAATATTTAAAAGTAATGAAAAGAAAAGCTGCATATTAAATGTGACTCACGATTTGTATATCTAACATCTATCATCTATCTATCTATTCATCTATCATCTATCTATATTATACTATATATAGATGTAGGAATCCCTCACTTCAAACTTACTCTAAGACCACATCATATATTGACATCTGCTTCAGAAATTGAAGAAACTGTGGCTATGAAATTTTTATAAGAGCTAGTAGCTCCCATGTTTACAAGTGGTGTAAGTATCTGGTATTTGTATGTAGTGACAAGAGACATTGGTACACACACACACACACACACACGTTTTAAAAGAGTAACTTTCATAATAGCCTGTAACCTTGAGATGACTGAAGCTGTATCAGGACACCGGTAGACCTACAATCACAAGAGGCATGATGACATTTCAGTTCATGATAGTCCACTGTGATGGTTAAGTTTTGTTGTCAACTTGACCTTTCATGTAATCTTGGGTGGGTCTCTGAGGATGTTCACAGGAAGGCAGCCTCTCAGTAGGGGCAGGATGTAAGGGAGCTCAAAGGAGCTAGAAGTAAACATCCTTTCCTGTGTGGACAGGGCAGGAAGGAAATTCGAGAGACTCAGGAAGCCATTAAGTCTGGGATGGAATTGCAAGACCCCACCCTAAGATGATATAAAGGGGAAGAAATTCTCTTCTTGGAACACCCTCTGGCCCTCCTGCCTGTTTGCTGTTCTGTGTGTGCTGTTGGTGATAGGATTTTCTCTCTGCTGGGACATGTGAAAGAGGACCAGCCTCCTTCACTTTTATGGGACTTCCCCTGGATCTGTAGCTTGAATAAATCGTTTCCTGCCATAAACTCTGCCTGGTTTGGAGATTCATCCCAGCGGTGTGTGGCTGACTGCAACATCCACGTACACAAAGGTTGTAGATAATATTCCCTAGAGGATTAGTGGAACAGCCCATCTAGGTTTATGGAAGTATACTCTGTGATGTGCCAATGTTTCCATTGTCCAATAGAATGTTTCTCAAAAGAAATCACAGTCCTTAATCAGCACAATTCTGTGGTAATACAACTAATATTGTGGCTTCATCTTAGACACCTCCCAATTCAAGGAAGCCAGACACTAGAGATAAGCGTGAGAGATATAAGATAAATGTCATCTCAGTGACATTTTGAAAAGACAAAGCTCATTCTGTGATCAACCAAATCTGAATGCTGCTTGGATGGATTGGGTTAACCAAAAAGAAAAAATGGGGGGTGCGGGTTATTGGAAACATTCCTAGACCTGATACTGGTGCCAATATACCTATCAAAACTTTTTAATCCTTTTTTTTTGAAATCCACTTATTTTATGTCAGGTCAATCATTCCTCAATTAAAAGGAGATTTTGGGGAAAGAAATTAACTTCTGAAGAATAATTTTATATGACATAATTAAGTAGGTTTTAAAATTCTGGTGCTATATTAAAAATATTAACTTTAAATCAGGGTTCTGTCATTTTCTGTGGAGGCCTCTGCCCATGGAAAATGTCTTGGTGCTTCAGACATCCATCTGCCAGGCACCCAGCAAGGAGGCTTATTCTGATGTCTGAGACCTAGTCATCATGGGATGCCTGCTGCTCTTCTTCTATTCATGACAACATGAGATAATGGAACTCACCTTCCACATTGTTTGAGACGGGCTCACTCTGGTTCGCCACTGTGTTTGCCATTCTAGCAGGTCCCAAAACTTCTGGGACATCTTGATATGTGAATGTGTGCACATCATATGTGTTCACATATGGACATATAGAGGTCACACATGCATGTGGATATCAGAATACAACTTCCAGTGCCTTCCTTGTTTGAGGCAGGGTCTCTTGTTCACCACTGCATACACAAGGCTAGCTTCTCCATGGAGCTTCTAGGAGATTCCCCTGCCTCTGTCTCCCTTCTCAGTGTAGATGTGCTGGGATTCCAGACAGGCACCATAGATCTGCCTTTTCAGAGATTCTGGGCATCTGAACTCAAGTGCCATGCTCTTGTGGTGCAAGTGCTTCATCCACTGACTGTCTCCCCAAGTTGGGTGGTTTATTAAACACAGATTACATTGAAAAATCAAGGAGAAAGTAACATATCTACATTGTCAGAGTAACAGATGTGCTAGGAGTTTATGTCACTATCAAGTCTGGTTTTTATTTTTGTTTTCAACCCTGCAATTCAGCAGACTTTACTCATCCATCCCTGTCCCAGAGGAAAGCGGGCTCCCATTAACTACTCACTGCCATATGCCTTCCTGTTAGGTTCCTGCCTCACTCCACTTCAGCTCCGCTACTTCCCCTCACCTCTGCTGCTTTCCCACTCTCTCCTTCAGGCCAGAGGCCTAGGTAAGGGTTACACTGGCCCAGTAGGTCACTTGGAGGAACAGGGTGAGGTGACAGACCTTGATGAACAAGTGTATTATTCTGGAAGCCCAAACTTTCTTCTGATGTCTTCACCAGAAGTACAACTTCAGGACTAGGTTTTCACTCTGGATTTCACAATGATCTACTGAGATGACCTAAGTGGATTAAATATTAACTAGGTGTCTGTGTGTGTGTGTGTGTGTGTCCAAGTAGTTACCCAGCTTAAAGTCATAAAATGGCTTTAGAGCTTACATGTAAGTGTGTGTGTGTGTGTGTGTGTGTGTGTGTGTGTGTCTGTGTGTGTGTGTGTGAGAGAGAGAGAGAGAGAGAGAGAGAGTTCTGCATATCTCTGCTTTTTGTGACTTGTTTAGCTTTTATTTTTCCATTGTTTCTTCCAGTGAAGGTAAGTAACAAGAGAGAAGGTAATACCTCTTAGTATTGCCATGGGTAGAAAGATTGCATGGTTAGCACAAACCTAGAGATAGGAAAAAAGGGTAGAGAGCACTCGGGGCAAGAACAATGACTCAGAGGGTAAAGTGTTTGATATGCAACCATGAAGACTGAAGTTCATCTTCCCATCACCCAAGGGAAAAGCTGGGCCTGGTGGCTGTTGTAGTCAGCTTTCTAGTTGCTGCGCAGAAAGAACCCAAGCAAAAGTGGCTTGTGGAGGAATGGGTTTATTTGGCTTATGGACTCGAGGGGAGACGCCATCCTGGCAGGGAAAACGATGGCATGAGCAGAGGGGTGGACATCACCTCTGCCACAGCACTGCAAACAGCGGCAGGAAGGTGTGCCAAACACTGGCAAGGGGAAGCTGGTTTATAGCCCCCATAAGCCCGTCCCTAGCAACACAGCTCCATTGAGGTTGTAAAACCCAAAATGCCCTTAGCTGAGGATTGATCAGTCAGAACACATTCATTTGTGTGTGGGGGACACCTGGCTCAAACCATGACAGTGGCATATACCTGTAATCTCAGTGCTGGAGAGGCAGAGACAAGAGAATCTTCAGACTTTCTGTATAGCTAGTTGGTCTAGCCAATTTGGGAAGTTCACGGTTCAGTGAGACACCTTGTCTCAAAAAATCAGGTAGAAACCAATTGGGGAAGACACCAGATATCAACTTATGGCCTCCACACAGACATGCACACATGCATGTACACACACACCTGCAAAAATAACTCATAATGTTGTGTGGCTTGAAAAAATAAATGTGGGTAAATAATATAGAAATTAACTCTTTTGAAGTAAATAAAATTAGATGGAGAAGTTAAAAGGCCATGGTTGAAGAGCCCATTTTATCATGGCATTGATTCCTGTACCTGCTCCCTGAAAATCTGGAAATTCACAAGGAATTAGCCAACTATTGTGACAATATAGACATAACTGCATATGATAGAGACCAAAGTAACACATGCTTAGAGGGGCTTTATCTCTGGCTTATTCATGTCTGAGTGGTGCTGCCTGGAAGTGAACAGGGACCCACACGGGCTCTGTCTTCTCTATCTTTGCAAGGGCATGGCCCTCATCTACAAAAGCAAAGATGGCTCCATACCTCTGCTTTCCAAGCAGAAGGAAAAGAGGAAGGAGAGAGAATATTGCTTTATTTAAGGACAAGGTCAGATGCTATAGGCATCCTTGTGTTCATATCTGTTGGCCAAAAAGAATTCACATGGTTCCCTACATAAAGCTAAGAAATATAGTCTTTATCCTTTAAAGGTAAAAAAATGCTTGGTTAAATGTTCTACAGAAGACAATAGAGCAGATGTTGGCAGAGAACATATTTGAAACTAGATACTGCTTATGAATAGAAGCTACCAAGACGGCATAAAAGGAAAAAAAATAAATAAAACATGAACAAAAAGACCTTAGAAGATGCCTTTGTCCTCCATGCAATTTTTTCCACAAGAATTATAGCATATTTTATAATTATTAATGATAATACTGGGAGACAGGTTATGAGTTTTCTTTTCTATCTTGGTAGGAAGAACTTAGAAGTTAAAAGAATATAAGGTGTTTTATAAGGCTACGTAACTGCAGGAATTATTTGTTAATAGTCCTATGTATAAAATCTAATATTTACATATACATTTTTAAATGGTAGACTATTACAATATTTTGAAATCTTCATTGTTAGACATAAGAAGTTGAGTGTAGTTCTAGTTCATTTATGCATTATAACAGACATGTGATTATAAGTGAGAGAACTGGAAGGGAAGCGAGGAGGAAGGTTATTACAGTGGGGTGGTTGACTTAGACTGTGAAGAATCTTCTAAAGCTTGATAAGGGGGTTCACTATTATTCTATTGGCAGTTGGTGAATATCATGTTGTTAGGGCATCTGTAATGGTCCACTGAAGGATGTTTCCAGGGCTGTGTAGCCCATAAAGGGTTTATTTAAAGCATGCAGGAATTTAATATATCCAATGCAAAAATAAATACATAAAATAAAGTAGTAACTATTTGCTGAGAAAAGTTACTGAGTTACAAATCAAGATAATTGACTTTCTCAATGGCTGATGTCATCTCACTGATTTTTCAGAGTTTTTTTTTTAATATATATTTATTGTCCATAATGAGTTACATTATTTAGTGGGCAAACCATGCGTTGTTATCCCGAATTCCCCAATTCCCCCCCTCCCCATCCCTGATCAGTTGTATATCCTCCTCTGTGGGCTGTCTGTATTAGTCCTTGTGGCAAGGTATCCTGTATATCTTAGTACTCATCCCAGTCTTCCTG
>PVHP010017182.1:0-34860 GCA_004024765.1 Zapus hudsonius
CTAAGCGAACACTCAAAAGAACAGAGATTTGAACGCCGCATACTTTCCCTCATATGCGGTCCTTATTCAGGTTAACTGTTTTCTTTATGCAGACTTATAGAAAGAAGTGAGATGTTAGGAATGAGGGGTATGGGAAGGGGGGAGGGGAATGGCTTAAGCAGGAGGCCAATCCAAATTAGATTCAAAAACATAAAATCCTTACGAGCATACTGCAACCTAAAGAGTAAATAGTGGGTGTCAACTGGCAAGAGGGGTCATGAATAGCAGGGGAGAATGTTTAAGTCTGTGAATAATTGAGCAGTCTGAAAGCCCCGGGTCCCAGTCACCGGTCCCTTCCCTTACTGACCTGTTGACCAAAGTGACCCAAGAGGTTCCAAAAACAAGACAGAATTCTGTCAAGGCTCTTGAACACCCTCCCCAGGCCTGAGATGAAATCCTGTTGCTGAAGAAACCGCAGAATACCATCGATCTTCATCGAGAATCCCAGCGAGCTCTGGAATGGTAACCAACCCCCAGATGGCAGTTAGTGAAGGGCTGGAAGGCAATGCACAAGCTGCCAGGGGAAGCTGATTTGCGATAACTGGAGTAAACAGACCATTGGCATGAAACATAGTCTGCGGCCATGAATAGGCTGAATACAGTTCCTACTGGGAGAGAACAGCAAACCAAGAAAGGAGCAATTGTGTAATTTTTTTTTATATCTTTATTATTCTCAGTTAGATACAATGTATGAGCAAATTCCCTCCTCCCTGTCCCCAACCTACTGTGGGCACTCCTCTGTGAGCACAGGAGGTAGCCAGGTTCTACCCTTTGCATTTTCTTAAGGGGAGGGGAAACTTACACACCTATCTAAATGAAAGTGAATGAGGCCATAATATCCTTATTTTCATGCAGCCATAATCAGAGGCCCTGATTAGGGTAGGAGGTAGCCTAACCCCAAGACAAATTGCTCTGGCCTACAACACTCTGTCCTGGTCATTGGTTATTTCTCTCTGTGAGCTATTGATCAAAGAGACCCAGAGGTCCCTAAAATAAAACAGGCTTATGTCAAAGTTCTTAAATACCCACCACAGGCAAAAAGTAACACCCTATTGCTGAAGATACCATAGACTATCTTAATACAACACCTAGAGAATCTGCTTCATCCAGAATGGTAGCAAGCCCCCGGATAGTGGCATGTGTAGTGCTGGAAGGTGTTATATGAGCTGCCAGGGGAAAATTATTGAAGCTATTCTGAGAATGCGGAGGTGACTGACATACAACCCTGAATGGTTCTATGAGAATCCTGAGCACACTGTTATATGGTAGAGACAACTCAGCAAAAAGTGCTCATCTGTGCAATAGGGACATTAAAACTAGGTAGGTAATCAACGGGCTTCCTTATTGGCTAAGAGATCTGCTCAGTGGCAGGTAACCCTTAACTAGAACTGGGATCCATGGTAAACCCATAAGAGGACCAGAACCTTGGCTTCTAGGGAAAACTCACACAGACTCGGGATCTACAGAGAGGCTACACCATTACGTATGTCTCATTTAACCTATACAGAGCTAACGCTCCATTCGAGATTCTCTTTGTATGTTTCAGAAGCCTGCGAGAACTGTGGACAACACAATCCCACCTACAGGATCTGAGATGTTGCCTGTCACCCAGGCAGGAGATGAACCACCCCTAACTTATTATTATTGCCCAAACACAACCATTAAGGAAGTGGAGAGATAATCAAGAGACCTACCTCCACAGCAAGTCAGATAACCTGGGAAAGGATATTGAAGACAGGCACTGAGGATACCTAACACAATCCTAAGCAGAAATTCAGAGACTCTTAAGACCTCAATAGTAAAGCAGACCTAAAACTCAACCACAGTGACTCAAGAATCTGAGCAGAAGAGGTGGTGGAAAGATTGTAAGAGCTATGGTGGGTGAGAATACCCAGAGACATCACACCCTTCAGCAACAACAACAACAACAACACACACACAAAGAAAACAACAACAACAACAACAACAAAAATAAAACTGGCTACCTCTCACCTTTCATACAATCCATAACCCTCTATCCAATGGACTGGTCCAGCATACAACAGGGAGCAGGGAAGTGGAGGGGGTACCATCATAAGACTTGCTCATGTAATACATCAAATTATTGACAATAAATATGGAAAATGCCTCCAGAAGAGTTCTAGATGATAGCATATTATAAATTCAGAGTGAGAAAACCCCATCCTCATAGTCACCAACTTCATTTTGAATCAGCAGATATATATATTGCAAAAACTTTGTGTCATAAAAAAATTTGTTTCATGTGGATTCTTGATTACACTGTCTTATATTATTTTTAAGACAAAAGTTAAGTTGACAAATTTTTCAGGTAGGCTACAAATATTAGCAATATTTATATTAAGACTTGTCAAATAATATGAAAAAATGTATGAACACAACCGCATTCTTTATTCTCTCACCCTTTCTTCATCTTTCAAAGAACCTGTGGTGTAGAAATTAGTATTTATGAAATTGATAAATTCATGCAGACTCAATACCTCCCACCACATTGAGCACCATCATAAATCAAGTAAAGATGAAGAATCTTCAGCTGGGTCTGATTTCAGTCTGAATATGGCTCACCACTACCATCTGATAAAATGCACTTGAGACAGACAAAAAGACAGACAGACAGACAGACAGACAGACAGACCAACGAAAGAAGAAAGAAAGAAAGAAAGAAAGAAAGAAAGAAAGAAAGAAAGAAAGAAAGAAAGAAAGAAAGAAAGGAAGGAAGGAAGGAAGGAAGAAAGAAAACCCATATAAGGCATGGATAAGTTTTCCTTTTCTGAGTATTGAGTATCAGATACCAAGAAGATACCTCAGGGGATAGAACTAAGAAATCAAGAGTTAACCACAATTCAGAGAAAAAAACATCCAAGCCCAAAGGGCTATCTAAGAAACAAACTTCAGAAGATATCAAGAGATTACTGTTAATGGTGTCTGCTTTGTGAGTTAGAACATTCTAGATAGTACTGACTGCATGAGTACTCCATTGAAATGCTAGATCAAATATTTCTTGCTGATTTTTTCATCTACTTTTAAATTTTCTTACATTTTTAGACTATTTTTTTCTTTTCACAGACCTTTTTACTGTGGATTTTCTCAGAATCACATATTAACAAATTGAAATATTTTATACTTTCTGATAATAACTTATTTTAAAACTAGTGTTAGTTCAATCAGAATACAACATAAGGAGAAAAAAAAAAAAACATACAGAGGCATCCAGCAAGTTGCCAGGTGGCCCCAGGTAAACAAAGTGTAATTATGCCATAGATATACCTGCACTGAGTGTGCATGTGTGATTCTTTGATGAATATATGCCAACGCACTATTTTCAGGATTAGACATAAGCGTGGTATAGTGATCAATTATCACATAGTTTTCTATTGTAAAATGATGTTTGCTCTTTAGCTGCCAAATAACTTCTGGTCAATAAATTCATTGTAAACAAAATGCATGGCTAGTTTTCAATTTATGTATTTAAATTATGCATAGAGAAACATCATCCTTTGAGAAATGATGATTATGGTGATCACATTCTATGTGTCTCTTACTTTTATGAAATTGATACATTCATGCAGAATCTTTGGTCTTTATTCTTGGGTGTGGTTATTCATATCTAATACAAGCAGTTTCTGCTGGGATAGGAGAGATTATTGTTTACTTGAAACTAATAAAAATGTTCCTTCTCCATGTTCATCAGTTAGCAGAAGTAATTTGTTTCCCTGCTGTAGCATTAGGTGGCTGATTCTGGACCCCAAGTGGTGAAAGTTATCTATGAAGACTGAATCATGTTGACTTTTTCTGCAACACCCAGTTGTGCCCACCATCATGAATTCATCAATAAAGCTAACAACCACTTACTACAAAAATGATGTTGCTGACCATTATGTTATACCATGTGCCAGGGTCTGAAATAGTAATAGGATGGGCAGAGCACTATCACATGTTAGCTAAATTTAACATATTTAGAAGCAAAACAAGTCTATAAAATAAGAGTGTGCAAAACTCATTTTCTAAAGCATAGGAATTAATGATAAAAGCTTCCATAAATATTCTAGTTTTACAAAGACTGTGTCTTCCTTAAAATATCAGGACATTGTTGTAGTCAGCTTTCTCTGGCACTGCCCTGAAAGAACCCAAGCAAAAGTGGCTGTGGATGAATGGATTTATTAGGTTTACGGACTCGAGGGGAGACTCCATCCTGGCAGGGAAAAGGATGGCATGAGCAGAGGGGTGGACATCACCTCTGCCACAGCACTGCAAACAGCGGCAGGAAGGTGTGCCAGATACTGGCAAGGGGGAGCTGGTTTATAACCCCATAAGCCCGCCCCCAACAACACAGCTCCATTGAGGTTGTAAAATCCAAACTGCCATCAGCTGAGGATTGATTCCCCAGAACACATGCATTTGTTTGTGGGGGACACCTGGATCAAACCATGACAGACATAAACTTGTTAGATATTTTAAGACAATGACCTTTCTCAAAGATAGTAGCTTTGTTATTATAGCATATACCTAATATAGTTTATTTTGAAAATAACAACAGAAATGATAAGCTACACATAGTAAGTCCTTTGAGTTGGAACTATAAAGTATGGTCATGGCAACAGAGGATTAATAAGTGTTGTAGATTGAAAGATAATGTCTCTGTGGAGATGTTAAGCTTAGTATTGTCATTTGCATATAGGTTGGCAAGGAATTGGGTAATTCAAAAGTTGTCTAAAGTTGGGCCCAGATAGCAAGCTCATCCTGTCCTTAAGTGTATAGCATAGGAACTGAAAAATGTTTCAGAAAGAGCAAAAGGTATACCTTGAGAGGCAGACATGATAAGTATATATTTCTAAAGTCTTTGAAAGTGAGGTATGTCACACACTGAAAAATAGGACTTTTTGGCATATTTTCTACTTTAAAATAATACAAATTCTGCCTATTTCAGAAATGAAAATGAAGAAATGAAAGCTTGTATTATTTAAAAGCAACTCTATGTTCAGAAACAGACTATTGTGAGAACTCATAAGAGCATTTAATCATTTTTTTCAAAGAAAAGAGCAAAAGAAGGGACAAAGCAGAATATGTAAATAGAAAATAAAAATAAGGAAAGGGACAAAGAGTTAACCTATGAATACGCAGTGTTCCCTGAAGGGAGAACTAGATCATGAAGACAGTTATTCACAGACAATAATGGATTCGGTCAGATAAACTAGTACCTGCTACAGTGGGTAATCTCACTGTGAATACGCCTGGACTTGGAGTCATCTTTGAAAACTCCCTCTGCATGTTTCCATTAAGACATTTGCAGAATGTCAAATGCAGACGAAAGACTACCTTGAATGTGGCTGTACATACCCAGGGGTTGGAGTTTGGGGACAAATAAAAAGAGAAAGTGAGCTGAGTACAAGTATTCACTCCTGTCTGCTTTCAGACTGCGTTTGCAATGAGAGAAGCTACTTCAGTTTCCTGACTCATGCTTTTCCCACCACCATGAACCCTATAATTGAGGAGGAAAAACAACAACTTTTTCCCCCGGTAAATTACCTAGGAGTAATACTTCTACAAGTTATCCTATTTGTAAGTATGATATTGCTATTCATTTTTTGAAAATTAAAGTTAGTCTTGTCACAACTTCAATGAAAGCCTAAAGAAGTTGATTTACTGGCATAATAGTCAATTTTCACATAAGGATAGAAAGTTTTATTATAATCTATATAAATTCATTATAGTCATAAAAATATTAACTTCTGAATAAATGAAGGAAAAAGTAAACAGCCTGTTCTCTGTGAGGAACAAAAAGGAAAATATCTTCTAGCCTTGCTGTTTAGACAGACTTGGGGCAGATTTGACATAGGGATATGTTGCAAGTTAAGATTATTTCTCCAACTACATACAAGAGTTTTAAGAATGAGGGAAAAATATTCTCCATGATGTCTTTTAAATTAACAGTTTGTGAAAGCAAAGACATTTTAATATTATACAACAAGATTATCTATGCTTTCAAAAATTTAAAGTAATATTTAAATAGAAAAATATGTTCACGCATTAAAATATCTTAATTTCTGTTCTATAATAGTCTTGTATTTTTCCCATTCCTAGTATATATGGTTGTTTTTGAAAGCATCAGCAAATTGTATCCATGATAATGTGGATTTCTTAATTTAAAAAGACATATAGTTGATAAACATCCATTTTCCTCTTTATTATTGATGTGAGTTTTTGTTTTCATTTTTGTATTAACAAGTAAGTATGCTTTGAACAGTGTGTGTCCATGTTACCTGGGCTGGTCTAGTATTTGCTATGTCATGCATCCTGGTTTATCCTCCTGCCTCCCGGCTATCCTCTTGCCTCAGACACCAGAGTGTTGGGATTATAGAGTCACTAACCCAGAGCAAAGTACAATTTTAATCATAGTATATTACTTGGAAACACAGTGTCCCTTTGGAAAATTCTTGTCACATAAAAGAGAATTTAGAAACAAATGCAGATGGAAAATCAAAGGCAAGTATTTTGGAATTTGAGTAGTGAAAAATTAAATAAATAAATTAATAAATTAATTAATAAAATGTAGGCAAGCAGGAGGCATTGGCCTTTGCCTGGAGGAAGATTGGCTGGGATAGCTTCTATGTCCTCCTTTCTGTAGAGAGAAAAAGCCATTTATGGAGATCATGAGGAAGTTCCAGGAATTTAAGCCTAGGAGTATGTGGCTTTAGGGGCAGGGCGAAGAGCAGTTTACATGAGATGTTGAAGTTTAATTGGACAAGCCAGGTCACATACACATAGCAGGCTCATAGCACAACAAGAAGTTTGCAAAGACTGTCAAGGCATTTGATTCAATGCGGGGCACTGGTCACAAGTCAGTGGAGGAGAAGGTGAAAAAGCTATATTATATAATATTATAACTTCATTTTATAACATCTCAGAGTATACTTCAAAACCAAGGGATTTGAGTGTATCAATTACAGGTTCAATTCCAAGTAACTGTGAGCAGAGATGAAGATCCTGTTAAAGTTGGAGCAGCGAGTATATATTTTCATTTTTTAAAGGTAGCAGTATGAGCATACACCTTTTAATATTATATTTTTGTCTTTATTACCCATAATTACATACATTGTATGAGCAAATTTTGTAACAATAGCCCCATTACACTCCTTCTTGTCCCCAAACCACTGGGGACCCCCCCTTGTGGGCACACTGGATCAGTCCCTGGGCTAGGGGGTTATAAATAGCACAGGAGGCAGCCAGGTCCCCCCTCTTCATGTGTTGTTGCTGAGGGGGTCATGTCTCTGGATATCCTTCCCCACCATGGCTCTTACAGTTTTCTGTCCCCTCTTCCAGTCAATTCACTGAGTCATGGTCAGTGAGTTTTAAATCTGTTTTATTGTAGAGATCTTAAGTGTCTCTGGACTTCTGCTTTGGGTTATGTTGGGTATCATTGATGTCTGTCTCATTGACCTATCCCAGATTATCTGACTTGCTGTGGTTATAGGTCTCACGTTTATCACGAAATGTTTCCAAAGGCTTCATTTGGGGCATTTTCTTTTTTTTTTTTTAATTTTTATTTTTCCAGGAAATCTTAAGTTACCATTAGTTCAGTTGTGAGGAGTAAATAGTTTTAGTAAGTATGGCATGGCTGTAATACACTAGAGAATTATATTTATCTATCAAGGACTTATCAAATTGACATTCAGCATATGGAGCTAATTGTGATTAAACTGATAAGATGCTAAAATTTTGTGAAAAATATATTACTGAATATCAACAGATTTGAGCTAAAGACTATGAAACAAGACATATAATTATTCTTATTGAAATGTTTATTCACAGGAAGTACACTTGAAACAAAAATCCCAAATTTGTTAGATCTAAAGATGTTCATATGGCCTGATATTGTCAATGGGTATAAAAAATAGATGGAATATTTCCAAGAGTTTCTCACCATGAGAACAGTTCACCAAATACATACATAATGTAGGGGACCAAACTAACCTAATTTTAAATTTCCATTTCAATGGCAAAAACAAAAAAAAAAGTTTTTCTCTAAAAATGTTAGCTTCGGTTGAACTTTCTATGTATTCTTCCATCATATAAGATAGGATTAAGGAGGATTTAGAGAAAAAGACTTTAAATAGAAGCAGGAAAAGAAAGCTGAATGAAGGAGTGAAAAGGACACACTAGCCCATGTGCATACCGTGTTTCTATGGAGAGGAGACAGTCTGCAGTTGAACACAAGATTCTAATTACTCATACCCGCCTTCTCCTGCTACCTGGTACTCCCCAGAATTATCCTAGCAGGTGCTGATTCTGTGAATAGCACAAAACCAGCACCATCGCCCAGATGTGCATAGTGCATATCCTTGGTGATGGTACTTGATAAGATGAAATGAAGCTTTGCTTTGATTATAGTTGAGTCTAGACAAAATTTAATCAGATTCCATCTACATATGCATCAACATGCACTGGCGTATACAGATGGATGTGATTCTTTTTATGTAAGGTGTCTATGGTCCCCCACAGAATTCACTATTTTTGATTATAGTAATAAAGCACAATGACAAGAGTTATAAATTGGGACTGAAGAGACATTGTCACATCCATGATATAAACAATGGTCTTGTTTTTTAGTTCAATTTACATAGAAGGTAAGGACTGTCACTGTAATTAGGAGTTTCCAGTAGAGCAGGAAGAATCAGCAGAGAATCAGCCAAGTACTGAGTGAGGTCTCTGGAGTTCAGCATGGGGCATGACTTAATGTAGTATTACGGAGCATGTGTCAGCAAGGAAGAAGTATCATTGGGAATGAACAGTGAAAGAGATGACATAATTATGCAGAAACTTTGAAATGGGTTGGAGCAATGGTCTTATGGGAGAGGAAATAGGAGGCATAGTATGATAAGGAAACTGAATAACTTATAAAATGTAAAGATAATGAAATTCATGGAGGAAGTTAGGAACACAGAGAGATTCTTATTAAGAGTATCTTTGAATGATCAATATTAATTTTGGTGTTAAGAAAAACTATACAGGAAAAACATATATGAGCAATAAACATGTCAGCAGATTGAAACTACTCTAGAACTATGGAGTATCTCAAAGGTAGAGAAATGTTTTTCCCAAATAAATGATTCCATGGCAGGGAATGTATATAGCTGTCTGTGACTGATAAGAGATGATGTTAAAAACCTGGATAAAGAACAATTCCCCAATTCTTTGGAGAACGGGGAAATTCTTATTTTTATACTCAGGTTAGTCCTTTGCAATTGTCTTCAGACATCACTCGTATATTTCATTTTCTTATGGAAGATGAATTAGCTCTCTGATTTGACCTCTGCATGAAAAACCATTATGAAATGGGAAGTGAGAGGAGATTATAGCTGTTGACTGCCAGCATGGTAATATCATCAAAAACCATTGGAAGGAGTAGTAAGTTTTGTCTATACCTGCTAGCAATTATGGTCAAAAGGAAGTATGAATATATTCAGAAGTTAAAGTACATTAAATATGATTCTCTGATAGCAAAGCAGAATAATAAGCTTCTTAATGTGCTTTCTGTCAGGTGAGTGTTTGATATATTATTTACTTAGAAGTTGAAACATGCAAAGTCTAACTTATTAAATATTTCAATTATTTTTAGTGGAAAATTCTTTTTAGGAATAAAGATAGTAAAAGTAAATCATCCATCCAAGCAGAGGCATCTGCTATGTGTGGCAGGATGAAATCTACCATGAAACTAATGACCACGGCCTGAGCAGGTTGTGGTTGGACACATCGCTGGGGTGATAACTGAGCTGCATCCCCTGCCCGCAAACCCAGACAGGAATATATTTCACTTATCCTAAAATTGCAAAAAATAAAATTGGGCAAATCTTCAATCAATGGAAACATCACAGTTTTGTATTTAACTGTAAGTTTTGGATGGCCCTTAGTAGGCAGACTGGGAGCTCTTATGCTTGATAAGTTAATTAGAATCAAATCATGTCATGACTGCCAAACACCAATGGTACCGGGGAATCTTTCCCAGTTCAATTTCTGTGAGAATTGTATTTTACTTTAGTTAGTAATTTCCTTGAAAACCACATGTAGTTAAGATTTAAATTTTATAATTCATATATATATATATATATATATATATATGGTGAGTATGACAGAGACAGAGACAAAGACAGACACAGAGACAAAGAAGAGAGAATGAAAATGAGCACACAAAGGCCTCTCTCCACTGCAAACAAACCCCAGATCAATGTGCCACTTTGTGCATCTAGATTTTTTTAAGTATTGGGGAATCAAATCCGGCTGGTGTGCTTTGTAAGCAAGTGCCTTAACCTCTCAGCCATCACTGCAGATAACAAGTTCTAAGAATTTTAATTTTTAACACACTAGTTTTTTTTTTCAATTAAAGGCTCAGTTAAATTTTCAATTAAAATTCATCTGTAAAGGCATTGGAAATAGCATGTGTTCAAAGACAATAGCCTGTGGGCAAAGAAAAATAATCCTTTGCTGCTTGCCAAGTCCTATTTCTGTCAAAACATGAATGGAATTAGCAGCCTAATTACTCACAGCAAAGTGAAAAGTTGCATAATTTCACCTTCACTCAATATATATTAAGACTCATGAATGAGAAGATGAAATCTTATTGAACTTGATTTTTGTTTTGTCAGCCTATTTGGTAAACTCTTCACAATATTCTGTGTTTTATTAATTTTGAAGGTTTATTTTGATTTTAAATAATTATGTTACTTTTGTTAAAAGTATGTGACAGATAATACTAAAATATTTTTCAAAACATTATTAATTAAAGATAGTTTCAATTGTCACGGAAATTTTATTTTGTAAAAAAAAAGTATGAAGAATGCAATTAAAGTTTGAAAATCATGATACAGACTCTTTTTTTTCATGAAGTATATTTCTTATTGTGTCAATCAGTAAGAAAAAATTGTCAGAATGATAATGACAAATATATGATTAATGTTCATAAATTAAAATTTTCTGGTGACAGTGATATCCGTCTCAGAGACCAGGGAGGGCACTGCAAGGTCTCCTCTTTTATCCCCTGAGTGTGTGCCCTCTCCACCACAAGAAAGCATAAGCAGTGACACTCCTACAAATACTTGTCGCATGCTGACATAGTTATATCTGCATGGTTTAAAAATTATTAAAAAAAAGTCTAGAGCCGGGTGTGATGGTACACACCTTTAATCCTAGCACTCAGGAGGCAGACATAGGAGGATTGCGTGAGTTCAAGGCCACCCTGAGACTACATAGTGAATTCCAGGTCAGCGTGGAATAGAGTGAGACCCTACCTTGAAAAACCAAAAAAGAAAAAAAAAAGTCTACATTATGGAGGTAACTTTTCATTCATAGATTTGGACTTTTTCTTTAATTAATAATATTTTTAGGGGCTGGAGAGATTGCTCAGCGGTTAAGGCACTTACCTCCAGTGCCTAAGGTCCCAGGTTCAATTCCCCAGTACCCACATATGCCAGACCCACAAGGTGGTGGCCCTGGTGCTCTCTCTCTCTCTCTCTCTCTCTCTCTCTCTCTCTCTATATATATATATATATATATATATATATATATATATATATATATATATATATATATATATATATATATATATTTCTCTGATTGAAAATGAATAAATAAAATATTTTTTAAAAATAATATTTTTAGAAATAATACATAATGGCAACTAATATATGAATTTACAAGTGAAATGCACTTTTACAGCATTTGATGATTATTCTCCTTAATTGATTTATTGCTCTCATGTCCTAGAAATAATAGATTTTTCTTTTTTTTTCTAGCATGGATATTAGTATTATGGGAAGGAAAGTCTTTGTTTCCTTAATATTAATTTTCAAATGTGGCTAATGCCACACTTTAGGTTTTTTATGCACTTTTGAATTCTTAGAAATAGTGGCAATGTACAATTAGATTCAGTTAAAAGATTAATATAAGAACAATTTTCTGTCTCAGATATAACATAGAGAGTGATATTAAAACTCTCCCTCATAAGAGTAACCAATATCATCACCAATTAGATGGTGAAGGTTTTATGCCATAGAGAACATATAGAAATAGAGTAATTCTTTAAAACAAAGTTCAATGAGTCAGTGATTTAAGTAAGCATGTTAGATATATTAATAATTTTATAGAACAAAGTTGGAAATAATCTCCTGTTTATTAAAATCACATTTGTTTACATCTGTACATTTTTCTCATTTATTGGACATGGTACAAATGAAAACCTTTAATGAACCTCATTGCAATGAGATGTTTTAAATAGACTAAGCATTAAACATCAGTGCAATTTTTAGTATGTCTTCTAATTAACCAAAATTATATATATATATATATATATATATATATATATATATATATATGATTGACTAAAGAAGTGATATTTGATAAATGATACAGTGACTTAGTCTGACAGTATGTTTCACTGAATGTAACTTTCAGAATATTTTAGTATATTTAATGAATTCATTAGCCTTTTGCAGATACTGAAAATGAGCAACTAATTCAACTTTTCCAAAGAATAACTAAACTGAGAGCCATAATCACTTTAAAAGGTATTTAATTATCAGAAGAATGAGTTCACAGACTGCTGGAAGCCACATCAAAGAACCATTTTCTGTCTTAAGCTAAGCTTACACTGTCATCAAACAAATTATTATAATACATAATTTTCATTATGTCCCAGAGGCAGCAAATATTTATTGAACATGACATTAAATGCCTAAAGTTTTAAGTGAAATAATTTACGGAATGAATCATTCATCCACAGTGACACAGAATTTAAAAGACCATAAATTATTAAAACTAAATTTTTCACAAATCTATACAAAATTTATCATACAGTCCAAACATATTTTCCAATATAGGCTAAGACTTTATAGTAGAAAACTCATCTTGCTGCACTATCATGATTTGGTTGGGTGTGAAATGATGCTAAAAGTTTCTGCTCTATGTTGAGCAAAGTATGGGCCCTGATTATTTTTCATCTGTAAATCATTTTCTAAAAAGAAAGTGAAAGGCCAGGAAGAAAGCAAAATGAAAATAAAACAGCTAACAGATGTTGAATATTTTCTAATTTTCTATAATTTTCTATGGCTGTACTGAACATACAGGTCAGGACTGCATTTCAATTCTGAAATATTTCACATTGTTATTACCTTAATAATGAATATTAAGTTATGTCCAAAATCACAGAAAAGGCACACATTGTCTGGGGCTGGATTGTTTCATTTTCTTAAAGTTATTTTAAAGAAAATATTGCAAATGAGTACAGTATCCCAGAAACAGTGCAGCGGAGAGGCTGTCTATTGGTCAGGCAATGAGGCTGAGTGGACTGTTTACCCAGCTAGCAGAGGGATTAGTGTGATTTATCAGAAGGGGAATCACTGTAAGGATCCCATTAAAGCTGTTTACTTGTTCACTGATGCTTGTAAGGATGAGATCGTAATCAGCAAAGTTTATAAATATCAGATCGGATTCAAAACATCAAAGTTGTTTTCCTGGAAATGGTGTCCCTCCATGCAACAACCTGTATCAGAAGTTAATCTAATTCTCTGCACTGGAATCATTCAATCTAAGAGTTAATGAGCATCTGTCAGAAATGGAATAAAAGGCATTTTTCGTGGAGTGGGAGTTAAAGTACATGTCCATTTCAGCACTTTGCAAACATAGCAGTCTGTGATTTTATGATAAGCATCAAAATCCTAAAAGTAGCACTGTGACCACAACATATATTTTAAACTATTTTTGAGATGCTGAAGTTTAGCACAATTAATTACATTAAAAAACTTTGAGTTTAAAATGGGGTCAGGAAAGTTCTTTTTTTTTTTTAAGTACTGGATCTAAATATTTTAGAATTCACAAGCCATATAGCCTCCATAACTACCCAAACTCTCAGTGGAAAAAAAAAAGCATTTAAAAATAGGTCAAGAATCAGGCACATAGGTTTTAGTCTTTTCTGTCAAAACACTGTGTGAATTCAGGAAAGAGAAGGGATTTGTGCAATGAGGAATAGTTTGTGAACCCCTGGGTGAAATATTTTTTGCAGTATCTTGTAAATTGTCAAAAAAGGGCTACATTAGAAACCTTGGTTTAATCTTGCTTCTACTGTGTTGAAATTTTTGGTTCACCTCAAAACAAAACACTGCTTTTATCCTTGAAAAAAATATTTTTTCATAATGCCTCTAAGTTTTTCCATCACAAAAAATGTCATAATGGTTGCCTAACATTTATTTTTTTATATTTAGTATAATTCTGTCCCTCCAACCTCCTAGGCCTCATGGGTAAACTTTAGACACTACTTAAGCAAATGAATTAACTGCCTGGGATTAAGATAAACAATTAGATTATCATCATTACTATGAACTAATTCATAGTTTTGAGATTTTGAGAATTTTATATGTACAGCAGACTATGCTATGAAAACTGAACATCTGGAGCCTCAATAAAGATCTGCGAGAGAGCAGAGACACATCTGGCTAAACCAATTCAGAACCTGAAGCCTAGGGAAATTTAGTCATCTGAAATAGAGCATGAAAACGCACAAGTTTTCGTGGTCTCCTTTTGTCCGTGCTGAGTCTGTCTTCTCTTTCAGTTTCCTTCTGGAACTACAGAATAAAATGGATCCCTTCCAGGCTTTCACGGGAACTATTCTTTTTGATGGATTTTTGTTGCCTTGGAGAATTTTGGAAGATATAAGCATTGAAAGTGATGATTTATATTGGACATAAAGTTAGAGCTTCTATTATTATTCTGACATCATTTATGAGCACTATTTTACTTTAATAATGCCTTGATTGAATTGGAAAGAAATTTGTATGGTTACATGGAATGGTTCCTACCTCTTCAAACTTATAATTTTATAGTTACTAGAATAGTAAGTAGATTGTACTCACCCAACCCAACTCCGTGTTTGCCCATGATTTCTGATTATTTAAGTATCATTTCATTAAGGTTGTCCTTTATCAAGTTTTTTTCTCATTGTCCTGACAAAATACCCAGCGAAAAATAATTTAAAGGGAAAGAGCTTCATTTTGGTCCATAGTAGAGAGTGCAGTCTAACATGATATGAAATGTGGGGTAGGAAGATCAGCTCTGACAAGGATGCCAGTAATATAAGATAGCTGGTCACATTGGATCAGTAGACAAGAAGCTCCTTTGTTTTGTTTTTATTCAGTCAGGAATGCCAGCACATATGATAGTGCGGCTGACATTTAGGGTGGATTTTCCAGCCTCTATTGAATCTTTCTTGAAATACCCTCACAGACATGCCATGCCCATTGAGGTGTTTCCTTGGTGATTCTAATTAAGACCAGCTGGCAATGAGGGTTAACCATCATACCTTGCTTTGAATTCAAAAGTGTATCCCACCTTCATGCAACTATGAATACATCCCTAAGTGTATTGTTTTATAGAAGATGAATGTACATTTTATGTGTGTTATATGTATGTGTGAATATTCCTCTCTGACACAATAAAGCTACATGGTTTATCATTTTATGCACAATCTCAGTTTTTAATGACACACATCTTGTTACATAATAGGTTCTCAATCAAAAATCTTTTATAGACAAATGCATGAGTAAATACATGGTCTTCCAAATATGAGTAGAAATAACTACATTTTCATGTTCTTTAATGATCACTATTGAAATTATTTGTGCAATTATTGCAATGTGCCTGATCAAGTAATTACTCAGAGAATAAATGTGTATGATTAACAAAGCAGAATTTTAATGAATCATTTTATATTCAGAAATGAAGCTGATGAAATTAGGATGATAACCATGACAGTTTGTTTGAAAATAAATGGAATTCAAAGGTAATATTATTGCCCTGAGGCTAGTGGTTTTCTGAGTATAAAAGCTTATGGGTTTTTTCTGCTGAAAAGGTACCTCCTGAGTGCCCAATCTTTGAATTTGCCAGATTTGTTAGTATGTTTGCAGAATGGATTCACCTTTTCCCTTTAATAGTTATGATTCAGTTTAGTTTTCCATCTCCTATTGTTTAACAAAAGTTATTATCAGTGTCTAGGACTTTAATGCTTGTTGGAAACCCTCAGAAAAAAAATGGGAGAATTGGCAGTCCTCAGGAAAAAGGCAACACTTAACAGTGTCTCCCCTTCACCCTTAGGATTCTAAAAGATTCTTGTAAACTGTATAATGATGGCCATAACATGATTTTGACAGATAAGCATTTAGTTAGTTAAGACTTAAACTGTTCTTAGTCCATAAATATTTGTACAATGGAAGGCAAAGGAGGACAAAAAGATGGAAAAATACAGGCAGGAAATACTTTCTTGAGAGAGGCAGATACTCAATAGAGTAGGGGTGGGAGAGAGGAGAAAAAATAGGATAGCATGAGGAACACAGGCGAATTACAGAATGTTCATATATTAAGGTTCTCAATATTTTTAAAGCTCGTATTGAAGCATGAATACTTTGATGATAATAATTAGTTTATTTCATTAACATGAGGATGTGTTTCCATTAAAAAGTCTTTAATTTTAATTGGCAGAAATAGAAAAAAATCATCTCAAAATTCATTTTAAATGGCAGAAGGCCTCAGATATCCTCAGTAAATAAAATGCCCCTGGAGGTATCACCATACATTTTTGCCATATTTATTTACTGTCCCTAGGAGCATAAACTGGTACAGCCTAGGAGCATACTGGTACAGTATGGAAATCATGGGTGGGGGCTGGACAGTTCAAAAACCGAAAAATACATGCACTATATAAGCCTGTTGTGGACATATACCATATGGACTCTACATTTTATGATAGACACACTTGCTGATCTACCTTCTATTCACAGTAGCTAAGAAGTAGAATCTGCCTAGATGGTCATCAACTGATGAATGCATAATAAAGTTGTGGTAGGTATGCATATAGGAGTTTTATTCAGCTGAAATGATAAATTTAATTATGACATTTGCAGTAAAATAGATGGAATTAGAAAAATTCATACTATGTAACTCAAGTAGAAACAGTTAAATGATACCTGATGTCTCCTATATGTAGATTTTACTTTTATTTTTTTTTAGACTGGTACACAAGTTGGTGTAAGAGTCAGTAGTATAGGCTACATGTTAGCAAGAGACCAAGACAGGGGAAAATATTGAAAGGTTAGAATTTAAGGAGAGGGAATATGAGATATGTAAATAGATATGGGTGGAATTATATGAGGGGTGTCAGAGGAAGGGAATAAAGAGAATGAGGGTTTTAGAGAGACATTTAACCCAAATTAAAGACATTATGAATATGTCATAATGGGAAGTTACTACTTGCTAGCTAACCAGAACTGCCCGGGAGGGGTGGAGTATACTGCATCCACTGTCAAGGGTGTTTATAGGAAAATTCATGCGAGGGGTGTGATAAATGTCATTGTGTTGTTATCAGGGAGGCCCCCACAAATAATGCAGACAATTGCAGATACTCCTCCCTACCCACCAGAACTAGATGGTAAGACACCTACATGGAATGCAGAGGACTGAGAAATTGAGCAAGTTATATCTATCATAGTTCTGGAAAGTACAATTCAAGTAGCTTGGGGAGAAAGTCAGCAACAATCTTAACCAACAGTCAACCCTGGGAACTATGCAACCTTCCAGCCTGGCAAGATATACACATTAGTGCAGTAGGGTCTTGATAATTATGGATGTAACCAAATGCTCTCTGATGGGACTTGAGGTATGCGCCACAGAAGGAAATTCATTTCTGCTAATGAAAATCTAGTCAAAAGCTTATGGTTTGGAAGGGCAAAAGCCCTATGGAGGATGTTAATAAAATTTTCTGACAAAACAGACATTCTGCATGTATCACAATTACCTCTAAGTATTTGAGTATACACATAGATCATTACTGCTTTCACCTCAAATGGCCATGTCTACTGGGGATCCTCAAAATACACCCAAGACCTAATAAGAAGTAATAGTTGAGAACTTGATACTGAATTAAGCATTTCTATCACCCTTGCAAATGGCTCAAGGAACATTGGGGAAGAGTTAGCAAAAAGAATATAAGAGCCAAAGGATTGGTAGTTGTGCTATGGGATGCTGTCTTCTAGACATAAAGTTTCCATTGCATTCAAGACCTCACAGAGGCTGTCATAAAGTGCACAGTTTGGGCTGATCAACACGTAGCCATGGATAATTGAGAGGAGCTAAATAATTGACTTTTAAACATAATGGACATTGGTTACAATGAAGAGGTTCAGGGTGAAGAAAGTATTGGGAAGGGTTTATGATGAAAATACATTTTGTACATGTATAATTTTTTGATAAAATATTTTTAAAAGAGTAGAAAGCAAGTACATATATCATAAATCTTTAATTAGTTAATATTCATATTGGCATTATAGTTAAAAGTATATATGATGTCTATACTGACCTTCATATTTTTCAAAAATTAGCCTAAATATCAAGAACATTTTGTGCATTAGAAGCACAATGATGGATCATCCATATAAATAAAAGTAAGTTTTAAAATTTATGGACATTTACATATATATAAATCTTAATTCTGTTTTTAGTCTGGTCAAAACTTTAGAGAATTTTGAACAACTATCATATTGCTACACTCACAGATAAATTATATCCTGCTTGAATATAGAGCATACACAATTTCAGGGTATATTGTTACTTTGAAACTCAATATGTCCAGAATATATACCAGAGTGACATTTCATGTGTCAAAATTTTAATACCTGATGTTTATTACACTCATGATTTTAATTGAGGATTGTTAGTTTTGTCATTCAAGAGACTTAAGATCATTGCTTTTGCTGTTCTTTATATATGAACATGTAATGCATTTGACTTTACCTGTCTGAAGTCTTGCTCATTCTGTGGACATTTTGGAAGTTATAATTTAAGTTGAAGTGACATGACTTTAATCTTGAGAAGTTCAGAGAGTGAAGAAGAAAAATATATATATATACATATACACAAACATATATATGTATATATCCTATCTCTGCATAAATATGCATAAATGTATGCATGCATAAAATAAACATAATAACCAAGCATATACTATCAATGCATATTTAATCAAAATGAGTAGTCTGCATATGAAGTGAACTTTATTCTCACATTTTAAATAAATTATGGTACGAAAATCTTCAACATATAGTCAAGCTTATGAATAAATATAAAGCTCATTTTCAAGCATAAAATTCTATAACTTTAAAAGTAAAGTCAGTGTCAAAAATGAGCATTTTCTAAAAGGTTAAATAAATTGTACTGCCTCTGAGTTAAAGCTGTTGAAAGCACTTAAAGGTCACCTTTTCATAGGATTTTACTTGTTTACTAGCTTTATTATTCATCAGAGAACTATATGATTTGCTTCATAGATTATGAAAATATCAAGATCTATATGGAAATATATGCAATTTATTTTTGTGATCATTATTCAATAGTATGAACTAAATATTTTCATATGAGCCAATTTTCAGAAAAGAATTCCAATCAAGAGAAAAAGAGGATTAAATATATAGATATCTCTGGACCCATACACAAATACATATTTTATCACCTTGAAAAGGGAGTGTTCAAAGTTCATGGCAAATTACCCAGTTTATTCATGGCATTCATTACCTTTTCATTTAAAAGTTCTTACCCCATTGTAATCATTTCATTCTCAAATCATAGAGTTGGGTATATTAAATTAAGTGATGCAAATGTTACTTTTCGAGGATTTAAACATAGCAACAACTACTCTTAAATATAGAGCCAAGAGGCTCTATAAGAAACTACTTTTACATTGATGGGGAGGAGAGGGACTGTTAGTCAACAGGATAACTATATTTATAGTTTCTACTATAGTTCAAGAGAAAACTTTGAGAATTATAGTGAGGCACTTAACCCCTCACCCTTCATAGCGTCTATGATACATTATCCTCTTAGGTCTTATTTTTCAGAATTATACTTTTTTCCATTGGAGCATGTCTTGCAAAATACTGAATATCCAATAAAAATATATTGAGTATGTTAGTGAAAAAAATTACCAATTATTATCTTCAAATTTCATTGGGACAACACCAGAAAACACAAAGCTTTCATTTGATTAAGACATACATCTAATATAGACAATGAAAACTAAACTCTGCTACTAATATTGGAAAACAAGAAAATTGACTATGACCTCATGGTGCTAAAATAAATCTATATCAGAAGAGACATAGACATAATTATTTCTCAAATTGATTATCTTCAAGTATCTCATGAGAATTTCTCCAAAGTCATTGCATTTTCTGGGTCCTGTGAGTTAAAAAACATGCAACCGGTATAATGCGTCAAATTCCTCTGTGTACTCCTATGTATCAGCCACAGAGTAAAATCTATGCACGCTGAAGAGCTACATTCCTGACTATTCTCATTTTCCATAGGTGAAGACAACCTCCAACTCTTTACCCTGCTACCAGGCTTTTGGGAAGGATGACACTTTGAGTGCTGGTTTGGCGTAAAAATAGATATCTCTGGAATATTCTCAGAGCACCAATGTGGTTTGATTTATAGCTTAATAATTTATCATTCAAGGAGTTTAATGAATGTTGAGAAAAGCACACAAAACGACAGGCTCCTCAAACAAACATTTCCTCCCCAAGGTTAAATGAAACCTGCCTTGAGATCCAGTCTTACCTCCTTAGCAGGAAATTAAATTTCATCACATACTGTTAATCCCTTTCCACTTCAGTATTTTTGGTTGATCATGAAGAAATCACATATTCAGGAGTCATTTGTTGTGTGTCTGTGTATGTGTGTGTGATGTCTGTCTGTCTGTCTGTGCTTGTGTTTGAGTGTATGGGTACAAATGCTACAGTGTAAATGTGGAGGTTAAAGGAAAATTTATTAGTAATAAAGTGTCCAAAACAATCCCTTTATGTGAACTAGATTATGTGTAAATGTGTGTAATTATGAAAAAAATCTTAAGAGATAAAATGGAAAAAATAGTTAAAAGGCTCCTACTGTTTGGTGTACTCAGTTTTTGTATTACTGAGATACTTCTTGCCTAAACAGGATAATCTATATAATTTTGTAATAAATTGCAACTAAAAGTGTAAAAATATGTTCAAAGGTAAAATGCTTTAATGTTGAAATACTTAAACAAATTTTAAACATCTCTTCCTTTACACAGCTTGGTTTTTTATATATTGCTAATTAATATTAAAGATGATAAAAAGTAAATTTATTAAACTTTTCATTAAAATATCACTACTTTTAGAAAAAATAGAATTTTTCATATGAAATAAAATGATATTGAAGTCATATGTGTCATCACAGATATTTCATGGTGCTACTATAAGAATGAGCATTTTGTTTTTTTTTTTTACTAGAAGAATAGAAATATTAAGCGAAACTATCTGAAACTGTGTGGAATCTGTTTCTCCGTGTCTGCACCTTATACATTCACCTGACATCCTGCCTGTAAAGGAATGACAGACAGTGAGAAAAAGGATGATCAGCTTTATTTTTCTTCTTTGTTTGCACCTTTAGGGAAAAAGTAAATATGATTTCCTATGAAACACTATTGAGTTCTATTTCTGAAGTAACTTCTGTTGTATGGTGTCTAAGGTTTATTATGGGCTCAACCTCTTAGGTATAGAGAGGGAACATTTATAATCTTCACATTAAACATGCTGAAATTCCCTTAACCATGCATCCATAAGATGTCTATACCCACAGGCCAAAATATGTGAATGGATATTGAAGACCATACTCCATTCATGATCCAGTATGCTCATGATGAGAGTCCCCAGTGGGTTGGGGACAGGGAGGAGTGCATTGAGGCTACCATCATAAGATTTGCTCATAAAACGTGTGTAATTATGGATAATAAAAACAAAGAAAAAATTAAAATGTACAATCAAAGGAAAAGCAAGAATTCAAGACGGTAATAGCTTTAAATCCAGCATGGTTCCTTTTTGAAAATTAAGTCTTTGTAAGATCTGAAAAACTATATCCATATCACAATCTTGTGGGAGATCCTCTGGACTTCCTAACCTCAATATTAGTTCCTGGTCATGTCATACTCTAGTCATACATCTCTTCTCACTTTATTCTTAAATCACCCCAGCTTTCCAGAATCAAAGATAAGCACTTACTTATTGAGGAATTGGCTCTTGTTTCTAGGCAATCCTGTTACAGGACCTGACAGATGTCCTTGTAGAAATCAAACATAATAAAGCTTGAAAATGCATTAAAATTAATACTTGGCAAAACAGAATAAAATTATTCTTCTCATAAAACGGTACAAGTGCATACCACCAAAAAAGAAAAATTGTGCATTGTGAGAAATTGCCTAATATGAAATGAGAAAGAGTGTTTTTGATGACTCTTTGGATAGAGAATAGTCATACTTCAAAAAGCAAAGAATATGAAATTTATTCTGAATTAGAATCTTTCATAAACCTTTTTTGCAATTGTTTTGTCTTGTTTTTTCAAATTACAGTATTCCTCTAGCCCAAGCTGACCTGAAGTTCACTAGGTAGTCTCAGGGTAACCTTGAACTAGGTTGTCTCAAGATAGCCTTGATCTCTTGGTGATTCTCCTACCTCTACCTCCCTAGTGCTGGGATTAAAGGCATGCTGCATCATGCCCAGCTTCATAAAACATTATAAATTCCAATACCTTAAAAAATTGTACTGAGCTGGACTTGAGGCTGGTAACAAAGTTGCTTTGAAATCCACAGATCCTACAAAGAACTCAAAAAATTAAGTAAGATACTTACTTGGCAGGGGAGATAGCATGATCACGAAGGTGGTTTTCCCAGGGCGAGGCTTATCCATTGCACTCCGGATGTGCTGACCCCTGCGATTTCCCCAAATGCGGGAAACTCGACTGCATAATTTGGGGTAGGGGGGACTGCATTCGCACTTTCCCTGAAAAAAAAATTAAGTAAGAAAAAAATCAAACACCCTACTGAAAAAAATTGGGCTGTGCACTGAAAAGAGAATTTATGAAGAAATACAAATGGCCAATTTTCACTTAAGAACATTTTCAACATCAGAGAAATGCAAATCAAACTGCAATCAGATTCTACCTTATTCCAGTCAGAATGGCAATCATTAAAAATCTACCAACAATAGATATTGGCAAGGATATGGAGGAAAGGGAACCCTCATTCCACACTACGGAAATCAGTGTGGAGACTCAAGAAAAAGATGAATATAGAGCTACCAACAGACCCAGCTATGCAGAAGCATCTACCTCAAGGCTCCCCTCTTCCATACAGGGACATTTGCTCAGCCATGTTGATAGCTACTCAACTTACAATAGCTAAGAATTGGAATCAACCCAAATGCTCATTGCTGAATGAATGGATATCAAAGTTGTGGTCCATATACACCATGGAATGGTATTCCATTCCAATGGATGGAATTCTGTTCAGCAGTAAGGAAAATGACATAATAAATTTGGAGGAATGTGGGTGGACGTGGAAAAGTTACACTCTGCAAACTCATACGAGTACAGAGAGACAAAAGTCGCACATTATCCCTCATCCAGGTTTCTAATCAGATTAATCTTGAATGCTAAGCAAATCTGACATGCAAATCTAGAAACAGACAACTGGTATACAAGTGACTGGGGTGCTGGAATGGGAGGATGGGGGAGATCTACACAAACTAAACCAAAAATGAATTGAAACCATAGAATCCTTACTCTCTCACAGTAGGCTAAAAAATATCACGCTCTAGAGGAATATGAGGGTATTTGTCTTGTATGAAGGGCACTGAAAAGGGTGGGAGGAAGCCTAACCCTAATCCATTTGGCTCTAGCTTGTGTCAGAAATCAAATATTTCCCACATTGGGCTGTTGATCCCTAGGAGGCCCTCCAAACAAGATAGGCTTCGGTCAAAGCACTTGGCTAGCAGCCCCAAGCAAATAATAAGACCCTATTGCTGAAGATGCCATAGGCTGATTTCACACAACACTGAGAGACTCCAGGAATCTGAAGGAAGGCAGTTCACTAATGATTAATGCATGTAGTGCTGGAATGTGCTCCATGTGCTGCCAGGGATAATTGTCCCACAATATTGTGATAAAGCAGGCTACACTGCTTTATGACAGAGACCAGAATGGCAATCACTCACCTGAGCAATAGTGACATTTAACCTTGGCAGGTAATTAACTGATATCTAATTGGCAGAGATCCACTTAGTGACAAGGAACCCTTAGTTGGAACTGGGATCCAAGGCAAATTCCAAAAGAGACTAAGAATCCAGACTCCAAGGGGAAGCCTCCACTAACCTATAGGCCTTCAGAGAGGCTATATTCAGTACAATCTGGCCAAATAAATGTTTGTCTCATTCAACCTTTTCTGATCTCACTCTCTCTTAAAGAATCCGTTTGTATTTTTCAGAAGGAAGAAAGAACTATGAACAACCCAGTTCAACTACCAAGGCCTGAGAGGATGGCTGACTCCCTGACAGGAGATGAACCACTCCTAACTCATCATCTAGGACCAAGGTGAAGCTGCAGAGTAAGCCTGTGAGCCAAGCAAGAGGGCTCCTTCCACAGCAAGCCCTACAACCTAGACAAGGGTAATGGTGATAGACTCTGAAGATACCCAAAAGACTCCAAAGTAGAAACCCAGCAACTCTTAAAACACTAAAATAGAATTAAAACTCACCCACCATAGTTCAGGGAACTTTGCAGAAGAGGGGGTGGAAAGATTGTAACAGCCATGATGGGGAGAATATCCAGAGGCATTACCCTTCACTGCCCCCCAAAAAAAAACAACCAACAAAGAAACAAACAAACCAACAAAATATGAGTTGGCTGCTTGCACACTCATAGCCCTCCATCCGATGGAACATTCCTGTAATCCCATTGAGGAGGATCTTCAGTGGAATAGGGGCTGGGGCAGGGAGAAGGGAAATGGAGAACCAGCAAAATACTTGTGCATACTAACTTTATTCTCATGAATAATAAAAAAATTAAAATGTACTGAATGCCAGAAACAAGAAAATTTGATTTCATTCATATGCATCAAAGCAGAGGGTTCACTTTGGTTAGCTTGTTGATGGTACTGGTGGTGATGATGAGGAGAAACTCATCCTTCCAGTGTAACTTACATCTCAATGCTTGTAAATTTTGAATTATCACTCTTTACTAAAAATGACAACTGTTATGCATGTCAGTGTTCATTCAAGGCACAGGTGGAGAAAAATTAATTTACTGAAATAAAATCTGTTTTATAGATGTGGACATCTAACGTATACATTTATGACATTCAACTGGAAAAAACACCCTAATCTACTTGTGTTGAATATATAATTTAAAGTTTTTGTTAGTTTTTTTTTCAAAATGAAAAATTCTTTAATCTCATTAACCATCAGAGAAATACAAATTTTAATGAATGCTATTTCATCACAGAATGGCAGTCATAAAGAGAACAATTAACTACAAAGGCTGATGAGAATATAGACAAAAAGAAGGGCCTTGTATACTGCTGATGGGGATATAAACTAGTCCAGTCAGTAACTACGGAAACAAGTATGAGAGTTCCTCAAAAAAATACATCAACCCAGCTGTACCACTCCAGCACACTTAACCTGAAGGACTCCGAGCAGCATATCATAAAGATACTTGCACATCAATGCTTATTGATTCACAATTCATCATATGTAATATTGGAGCCAACCTAGATATCCAACAACAGAGTACTTAGTAAATAAAATATGGTATATATCACAACAAAATTTTTTCAGCCATAAAAAAATAAGGTTATGTTATTTGTAGGAAAATGGAGACAAATAGAGATAATCATATTAAGCAAATTAAGTTAGTCTCAAAATGACAAATATCATGTGTTCTTTCATTGGTGATTCCTTGATTTTATACAGATACATAAGACCATATATGTATATATGACATTAAAGTGGAAACAATCAAAGAGAACTAACGAGAGGACAGAGGATGTGACAGGGGGACAGTAAGGGATAAGGGAGAGAATTGCTCAACATCCATTAATGTCCTTATGCAGCACAGTACTACTATGTGTAATGAATATACACAATGAAAATAACTTATTTATTTATTAATTCTGTATTTGTGCATGTATGGGTACACATGTCATGGCACATATGTAGAGGTCGGAGAACAACTTTAAGGTGTGTACTCCATAGTCTTTGAGACAGAGCCTTTTGCCACTGCAAACACACTGTCAGACTGCAAACTGACAGACTAGCTAGACTATAGGCTTTGCATTTTCCTGGATTTGCCTCCCATTGTTGTAGGCACATCAGGATCATAGATGTATGCGCCACCTCACATCTGACTTTACATAAGTGCTGTGGAATTGTACCTGGAAAAACAGGCTTCCTAAGCGAGTACCTTTAGCTACTGGACCATCTCCCAGGCCCAGAATGAATTTTTTAAACATTTTATTGGCTTAAATTATATATAAGAACACAACAATATGCTCAGTATCATAGGTTCTTAAAGCCATTGAATCCATGATGACAATCCCTCATATGAATTAGTTATTCTCCTCCCATGACTCTTACATTCTTTCTGCCCCCTCCTCCACAAATTTCCCTGAATCATAGTGGGTGAATTCAAATTTTCCATAGTTATTAAGTTTGTAAAAATCTCTAAATTTGTGTTTTGGACAATTTTGGGCACCCTTGGTGCCTCTCTCCATTGTCCTTCGATTGGTTATCTGCCTTGTGGTGGGAGTAGTTCTTTTGCTCAACATCTCCCTTCCTTAGAGGTTGTGTTAGGGCTCTACATGGATTGTCTCCTGCTTGGGTGTCTCCCATAGTTTGGTTGTCCCCTGTTCTCTTTGCTTTCTGAAAGATTCAAGCAGAGTCTCCAGCGAAGAGTGAGATTATTATTGCTCAATTGAGACACATATTTCTAGGTTGGTGAGCATTTGGAGGGTGTAGCCTTTCTGAGGACCTATGGTTAGTGAGGACTTCCCCACAGAGATGGGGTTCTAGGTCCCCATTCAAGGTAGACTTGGGTCCCTGTACCAGTCAAGGGTTCCCTGCCTCTGAGCAGATCTCATAGCCAATTAGCCAGCTGTTGATTACCCACCTAGGTTGGACACCACTATTGCAGATAAAAATTTAAAGAAAAATGGATGGACTTGGAACAGATCATACTCAGTGAACTCACCCAAAAACAGAGAGACAAGCACCACATATTCTCCTTTATCTGTGGCCCCTAATCAGGTTAAACTGAACTGTAAGTAAATATGACTAGTGATTCAGGTGAAAGACATAGAGGACAGAAGGAAATGGGAACAGGTTTGTTAGTTTTTATCAAACAAAAAGGATAAGGGGTTGGGAAGGTGGTTCAGTGGCTAAAGACAATTTCTTGTAAAGCCAGCCTGCCTGGGGATCAATTCTCCAGGACCAATGAAAGCTAGGTAAACACAGTGGTGTATGAGTCTATTAGCAGTGACAAGAGGCATTGGCACACAGAAGCAAACCCTCTCTCTCTTTTTTTCTCTATCTTTCTCTATCTCTCCCTGCCTCCCTTCTTCCCTCCCTCCCTCCATCTAATAGATTTTAAAAATCTACTTTTAAAATAAAATAAGTTCGTTGAATGGCTGTGGCTGTGGGTCCCTTGTTCATCCCTTCCTTCTCTGCAGGGTTCCATTTGGATCCTCCACAATATGACTGTGGTGGCTCATCTCTTCCCAGGATCTCAGCTTTCTGCCTGCGGTTGATTAGTAGGGTTAGATGGGCCACAGCTCTCTCGCTGTATCCTGAAAAATACAAACACAGAATTATCCAGACGGCCCACGGAGAAGGATATCCAGCTGACTGGGGATGGGGAAGGGGGCAATGAGGAATTGGGGATAACATCTCATTGTTGGCTCACTAAACAATGTAACTCATTATGGACAATAAAAATACTTTAAAATAAAAAATAAAATAAGTTCGCCCACCCAGCTGCTCAAGATTGTGTGAGGAATTGAACCCATGTTGGCAGGTTTTGCAAGAAAAGAACTTTATCCACTCAATAATTATGGTTCCAGATGATTCCAAAACTCTCTAACTTGATTAGTCAGCCTAGTCAGGGGTTCTTGTATTTGAAACATTTCTTAGAAGTAAAGAATCAACAATACTGTAGAAAAATGCATTTATGTTCATTTGAGTCTACATAAGATTTTCCCTTTATGTTTCCAAATAGAGAGACTAGGGCACAGTGGATAAACGTCTTTTATTGCAAAGCCTACCAAACTGGTTTTGCAGCTGGATGGGTGGCCCTTTACCATGTCAAGGAAACACACACACACACACAGAAGTGAAAATTATTTTTCCCTAAAGGATATCTGATCCTGATGTTCAGAAACAAATAGAAGACAGTACAAACCTAAAAGAATCAAAGACATATTTCAAAATTATGAAATTGAATATTTGTTTATAATATTGATCAAATACCCAAAGAATCTCATGAGGAAGCATAAGAAGATTACCAAGATGTTTCATTTAAAATGGACTTAATATATATAATTGAATAAAAAGAGACTTAAAATGACACACACACACACACACACACATATATATATATATATATATATATATATATATATATATATATATATATATATATATATATATATATATATATATATATGTGTGTGTGTGTGTGTGTGTGTATATATATATATATATATATATATATATATATATATATATATATATATGTGTGTGTGTGTGTGTGTATGTAGGTATATATGTATATATATGTATATATATATATATATATATATATGTGTGTGTGTGTGTGTGTATGTAGGTATATATGTATGTAGGTATATATATAAAACCATAGATAATTGTTTTATATTTTACAGTATTCTATTTAATCTTCACAGAAAATTAATAATGAATGGCAGGTTTATCTCTCTTCCTTTTGCAAATGAATTTTAGCTGGTCTCGAGGGTACACTGCACAGCAGTGGTAGATCTAAAATTCAAATGTCAGCCTATGTAGAAAATACAATCTCAAGGTCAAATAAATATCATCATCTTTACTTTATCATGTTCTTATTACTAGACTGTAATGATTACCTAGTCATGCTAATCTTTCTGGATTCATAACATCCTTTATAGAATTAAAAATTTAAGTTTCTACTGTGAACAATATGATTTTGAAACTTAAAATTCAATTATTCTTGTAACACATCCCTTCTTTTAAACATTAAGACTTTAGAAAGTTAGCAGCATATATTTCAAGCTGAACATTACATACAATAGGCATGTACCGAGTTAAAGCATTGCTTAGATAGTTACCATATGCTAATGATTAACAACATAATCCCCAAATTAAAAATTATATAGTTCTGCTTAAATAACAAGCACATGTGAAAAGACAAACGTGAAACAAAAAAAGGAAATTTAAAAAGTGCTCACACAAGAGGTTGCAACTTAAAATATTCAGTTGCAAGGAACAATCTAAAGACAAATAAATACTATATTAGAAAATGGCTTTAAAGAGCATAATTCTAAGGAAGCATATTTCTAGTTAATATTTGACCCAACTGTATGAAAAAATGAAGAAAAATTTGACTTTCAAATTGATTAAATTCCTGCCCTAGTGTTGATACACCAAACCTGAAACATACAATTGCGAACCTTGAAAATGCTTAGCTAAACAAAGCGAGGAAATTAAATATCTGGCATTTTCAAAAAGAAAAAAATCCATATTGAATGTAAAAGTAAAATTAAACTATAGATAATTAATAGTTTCCTGGTATATTAAAACTGCCTTTTAACTTCCCTTTTATTTTAAAAAAAGGTGATGTCAGTGTGTTCTCTTTAAGATTTTCTGAAAGCTATTACTTCTCAAACATCCCTAACAACCTTCACCTGAATATTTATTCTTGAATGTCCAACATAGTTAGTATTGCTATAGTCACATATTCCTGCTTACTTCATCTCAAATATTTTCTATGTTCCATGTTCATACTTTTATCTTATTCAATATAGTTGATTATTTTTCTGGTTTTTTTCTAAACTATCAGGTCCTCTAAATAAGAAATGATTTTTTAGCATGGGAAATTATATACATATATACATATAAATTTAGCAAACCAGATATGTTTGCAATATTTCTCTTTATATGTTAGAGAGGCATAAAATATAAACTTTGTGGCATAGTCCATTTATTTATAAACCAAGATTAATTAATTTTGGCATATATTATTTTAATGGTTGAAGCAATTGTTATAAATAGATATAAGAAAATATAGAAATAGAAAATATAAGAAATAGGTTTAAGAATATTCTCAACACACATATTTATATTATACCATATTAAATACTATATTATTTTATTATGATACTATATTATGAGAACATTTCTTAGAACTTTCATTAGAAAAACTATAAATGAATTCTTTTTTAAAAAATATTTTATTTATTCAATTTCAAGCAGAGAGAGAGGGAGACAGAGAGAGAGAGAGAGAGAGAGAGAGAGAGAGAGAGAGAGAAGGAAAGAGCACACAAGGGCAACCACCTTGTGTGTCTAGCTTATGTGGGTCCTGAGGAATTGAACCTGGGGCCTTAGTCACTGGAGGCAAGTGCCTTAACTGCTGAGCCATCTCTCCAGCCCATAGAAAAACTATAAATGAATTCTTGAAATGGCATGACTATATAAAATAAATTGGCAGTTTGGGGAGATGTATCTGTAGGTAAACTGTTTTACTTGCAAGCACTGGGCTCTGAGATTGACCACAGAACCCTCATTTAAAAAACAGTTATGGTGGTGCATGAGTATAGCCCATGTTGGGGAGGAGGCAGAAACAGGAATATCCCTGGAACCCCAGGCCATCCAGACTAGCCTACTTAGTGAGTTCAAGGCCAAAAGAAAAAAAAATGTCTTTTTGGAAAATAAATAAATAAATAAATAAATAAATAAATAAATAAATAAATAAATAAATAAATAAATAAATAAAGGATCCCAGATCCCAGGAGGAACGTCACCAGAGATTACACTCTGGCCTTTACACAAGGTCATGCAGAGCCTCTACATTTTCAATTCCTGCACCCACACATATATGAGCATGAACATACACATACCATACATAGGTAATTAAAACTGTTTTTAAAATAAAATAGAATTAAATAGTGAGACTTTTGTCCAAGATAAGCATGAGATCAAATTCTATGCCTTTAAAACTACTTTTATTTTTGTAAGCTGATTTTTGGCAACCTCTCACTTTAATCGAGGCTTCCCTGGAACTCACCAGTGATCCTCCCTCCTCAAGATCCATTGTACTCAGATTATAGGCATGAGACAGCATGCAGTTTAATTTTGATTAAGTTGGCATAAAAAGTAATGGATGTCATTATGCTATTTTCATACATGTGTCATTACACTTTCTTCTAACACAGCTTTTGTGGTCTCGTTGACTCCCATTAATAATTTCTGTTCCTTCCTTCAGAAAGTTCTCCTAGTCTACTTCATTTCAAAGATTTTCCATTGCCCTTTCTTTCCCCCTCCCTTAAGATCTTTTCTTCACTTCTCATAATCCATTTTCTAGTATCATAAACCACACAACATTCAAATTCATAAATAAACATGTGAATAGAGCTTGTATGTAAGAGAAATAGACTGGGATAGTTGTCTCTTATTCTGAGTCTGGTTTACTTTGCTGAACATAATGATGTCCAGTTTTAGCTAATCTCAGCAAATATCATGATTTTCTTTATACCTGAATAAAATCCCACCTGTGTAGATGTACATTTTTATTCTATTATGTTGATTGCTGCTTTCATTTTGTCACTAATAAATATGGATCTCTTTCATGTGTTCACTTAGAGATCTTCGGGTATATGTCCAAGGAGACAAAGATGAGCAATATGGCAGATTATGATGAAATGCATGGTGGACTGAGGGGCCAGTAACAATCAGTCACAAACTCAAGCTGTCCCTTCAGTCAGCCCTGATATCTTTGTGGAAATGCCACTAGTTCAAGCCAATTTAGGCTCAAGTTCTAAACCCAACTGAGAAAGGAGAACGTCAATACCTGAATAATAGAAGATCAAGTAATATTGAAGAACAAATTATGCAAATCACTTTCCATATTTCCAATAAAATTTTCCTTTGACCTAAAAAATTGGTCTCTTTCGGGAAAGCAATTTGTTTTTCATATTCATAAGGTTCTGAATAATGTGAGTATGAAACATTTACTTAATGTAAAGTTTTCATAAATATTAGAGTTTTATTAGGACATTATATAGTAAATTGAATCTAGTGGAATTGTAAATTTTTGTAGAAGCTTTTTAAAGATAATTCATTTATTTATTTGCAATCAGAGAGAGATAGAAAGGAGACAGAATGAATGGGTGTGCCAGGGCCTCCAGCTGCTGCAATCTGACTCCAGATGCATCTGGCTTTAGGAGGATACTTGGGAACTGAACCTCTGTCCTTAGGCTTTTCAGGTATGTACCTTAACCACTGAAGCATTTCTCCAGGCATTTTTGTAGAAGTTTTTTTTCTTCTCTTTCGTTCTTTCTCTTTCTTTCTTTCTTTCTTTCTTTCTTTCTTTCTTTCTTTCTTTCTTTCTTTCTTTCTTTCTGTCTTTCTTTCTCTCTTTTTTTGTAAATGTTTCTCTACAGGGGAAAATGGATTTCATCAATGGGACATAGTTCATTTGAATAGTCATTACCCAGGACATGACTTTCATCCCTGGGAATGCACACAACATATTAATTAATATATTATTGATGAATAGATATAAAGGTAATCAATTTGGAATACATGATGTATTTGCCTTGCTGTAATTACTCCATTTTCTTCCTGTATCTTCAAGCATCTTGACCATTTACGGAGAAATTAGTAATAATCTACAGAAACTTGAAATTCTGCTTTATATGGAGATCTTTTCATACATCTGTAATTTCTCCAAAATCTTTTTTTGTTTTGTTTTGTTTTGTTTTTGTTTTTGTTTTGTTCTTGTTATTCAAGGTAGGGTCTCACTCTACTCCAGGCTGACCTGGAATTCACTATGCAGTTTCAGGCTGGCCTTGAACCCATGGCAAGTCTCTGCTTCCTGAGTGCTGGGACTAAAGGCATGCACTACAGTGCCCAGTTTATCAAATACTTCAAATTTCTATACCTCATCTGTGATAAAACACTATACACAAAGATCAAGTCACCTCCTAGGTTCTTTGCATATCAATCTCAAATAGAGAAAAGCAGCTATGCTCTCTTTTTTCACAGTCTAGTGCACCTCTTTAAACTTAATTATTGTGGTGGTTATTTTTTTTTTTTTTGGTCAACTTAACCTTTTTAATAATCTTGGGTGGGTCTCTGATGCTGTTCCCAGGAAGGTGGCCCTCTCAATTGGAAGCAGAGTATAAGGAAGCTCAGGGAGCTAAAAATTAACATTCCTTCCAGGAATACCCATAAAGGAAAGAAATTCCAAGACTGAGTTGGGAGGATCAAGAAGTCTGACAAAGGGTTACAAGACCCCACCCTAAGGCTATATAAAGGTAGAGAAGATCTCTCTCCCCCTAGTCTATTTGCTTCTTTGTGTGTGGTACTGGTGATGTTTTTTCTCTCTTTGCTTACACTGTGAAAGGGGGCCAGTCCCTTTAGCTATTATGGAACTTTTTCTGAGTCTGTAGCTTCAATATATCCTTTCCTCCCATACTGTGCCTGGTTTGAAGGTTTATCTCAGAAGTATGTGGCTTCCTATGAAAATTTTCCATAAAAACATTTATGGAGATAAAAGAGGAAAAGCGCTTGTAATAAGCTTCCTGATTGATCCAGCTTCAAAACAACATTGAATAACACATTCACATTTGTTGAACAGCCTTGCCTTCATCCCTAATCCATGAACGTAATTAAACTCTGCCCTTTTATTTTCAAGCATGTGTTTTCTGTGATGTGTTCCTGACTTCAAAACAAAGGTCTTCCCCTGGCAAATGATCCTTAGAAAAAGGAACACAAAAGCAATGGCCAGTGAAAACCAAAGATCACAGAGTCACATATTAAGACATTATTCCTGAGGAATAAGTTGCCCATGTCCTTTCCTCGCTTGTGCTACATAATTGAATGTTTCCGGAATAAGAAACTGACAATAGGAGGGTCTCTGGTAAGACTAAAGGGCACATTTGTTCACTGGAGTCCTGAATGTGAACTCTGTTTAGCAAAAGCCTCAAAGTAATTAAACAGAATGTTAAATGATGTGAAGTCAAGCATGGGACCAGATGTAAATCTGACCACATAGCATACATTTTCCACTATAAATATTTGTCTATAAGTTTTATTGCTGATTACATAAAGGCAAACAAGAGGAAAATAAACACATGATAATAAGCTACTTAAACACATTGCTTTAAACAATTCTGAATTTTCTTTTTGGAAGCTAAAACTGGACAATAAACTCACTCCTAAATTTATTAATTCATTTCAAACGGACAGAACTCAAGAAGTCTGTAGGCTTTCAAGAACTTAGGTTCTCAAGAAGCTCATCTCTTCCTTAAGCCTTCAGTCAAATATGCCACGATCACTGCTCAAATTGCAAATATTTCACTTCCATAATTCTCACACTAGGTAACCTGAAAGGACTTTTATCATAAGTTTCATGAGTTGGTTATGATTGCAACTCTGCAACTCATTATTTTTTTAAAAATGTGTTATTTTGGAGTGATCAGTTTTTTTGTTTTGTTTTGTTTTTTTTTAATATATATTTATTGTCCATAATGTGTTACATTATTTAGTGGGCAAACCATGCGTTGTTATCCCGAATTCCCCAATTCCCCCCCTCCCCATCCCTGATCAGTTGTATATCCTCCTCTGTGGGCTGTCTGTATTAGTCCTTGTGGCAAGG
>PVHP010017183.1:0-34588 GCA_004024765.1 Zapus hudsonius
TCTGCTGAGTTCCTTATGGATCCTCCCTGATATGACTGTGGTGGCTCCTCTCTTGTCAGGATCTCATCCATCGGCCTAAGGTTGGTTGGTAAGGTTAGATGGGCCACACCTCTCTCGTTGTATCCTGCAAAACACAAACATATTAGGCTTATCCTGAGTTGGATGAATGGCTGTGGCTATGGGTCCCCTGTCCATCCCAATGGACATTTTTTTTTTTGAGTTACACTAATGGTAGGAGAATTATATGTTATTGAAGTGACAATGTTTTTTTCTACCTGCAAGGGAATATCCTTTTACATGATTCGGATATTTAAGTAATCAACTTGATTTATACTTTTTGTCCTGGTTGGCACCAAAATATTATAAGGATGTGGTTTCGAAAGTTTCATCCATATTGATTTTTGTAGCAAATCTTTCATCACTTCTAAAAAGATAATTGCTCTTTTCATTCTCACTGCCTATTTCCTTGGGAATAGAGGAGGATTGGTGCCATGATCCAGACCTGTGCCAGGGCTGGTAATGGAGAGATTGGTGCTGTGGGGAGAGATGGTGTGTACCAGCAAGTCTGCTGAAATATTTATCTGTTCCAATTGCCAGGATGAGGAAATGCAGTGACACTTTACTATAGAAGCAGAACAGTCACTTGTGAATTTCTTTTAGATAATGAATGAAGGGGAACCACAAACCATGAATGTAAGTGAAGGCATTTCCAAAACCCCAGAAGAACCACATGATGTGTATTGCTACTCCCTTTGTAACACACTTGACACTAATCTATACTAGGTTTGAAAATTCACTGTTTTCTTTTTTTCCAAGGCAGAGTCAAGGTTGATCTAAAACTCATTGTATAGCTCCAAACTGGCCTCTAGCTCTCAGTGATCCTCCCACCTCAGCCTCTTGAGTTGTTTTTCTTGGCTTTTTTTAAATATAGGAACAGTTAACAATTGATTTGCATGATTTTCAGTGTGAAGAATAAGGAATTCTTGAGAATTTTGCCCAGATACATATAATGGGGTAAATTATCAATTTTTTTTCTGAAGATATAGTTCTTAAATGAAAAAAAAGGTATAAGTTTAATTTATTTAAGAGAACATTTAAACAAGATTTTAAAATGTTAGCATCTTGGGACAATGTCTCTACCTATATGTTTTAGAGATTAAAATCCTGTCACAATTATTCTGAGATAAGCAATAATTTTATAAGCATTTGCATGAATAAAGTGGCTCAGTAGGGTATTTGTCATGTTTTTATCCAGGTGTCCCCCACAAACAAATGAATGTGTTCTGGTTAATCGATCCTCAGCTGGTGACAGTTTGGATTTTACAAACTCGATGGAGCTGTGTTGTTGGGGGTGGGCTTTTGGGGGTTATAAACCAGCTTCCCCTTGCCAGTATTTGGCACACCTTCCTGCCGCTGTTTGCAGTGTTGTGGCGGAGGTGATGTCCACCCCTCTGCTCATGCCATCATATTCCCTGCCAGGATGGAGTCTCCCCTCGAGTCCATGGGCCAAATAAACCCATTGCTCCACAAGCTGCTTTTGCTTGGTTTCTTTCTGCACAGCAACAAGAAAGCTGACCACACCAGTATTTGAGTTGTGAACAACAAGTTCAGCTTTGCTGAAATATTGCAAAGTATCGATTCTTTTTATGGTATAAGTACTTTAAAGAAAATGTTCCCAGAATGCCTCTGAAAAATGTCACAGTCTGAACAAATCTCTTTCATGATGAACTTTCAGGTTCTCAAGAAGTGATGCACATAGGACAGGTCTTTTCATGTTAGTCATTTGGAGAAGCAGTGCTATTACACTTATCAAAAATGTTTCCACTGAGCTACTTATTTATATCCCTGTGCTGACAGAGCCTGCTTAGTTCATGTTGATCTATCATTTATAGTTTCTCTCTGGTGGTATAGACAGGGATAAGTTGACTAGGTAAAGTTACAAAGCTCTTTTGAAAACATGTCCTTCCTTTGGAACTTAATTGAGGATTAAGTGGATTGAAGGGTATAATGGGCAAAGAGTGTGTTAAATATTTATAGGATGATGAGAAGCTGATAAACATAAGACAATCCAGACAGAAAAATAGAATAGGGTAAAAACTAAAACAATTTTGACTTAAAATTAACAGCAAAGAAAGAATGAAACTTGCAGCATTACTACTGTTCAGAGAAATAATAGTAAACAGCAAACAAAAACTAAGAGTCAAAAGAAAAGTTGAGATATGCTTGGGGATGTTTGTTGACTTGAGTGAAGGCCACGAATGACCTACAAAATGCGATCTCTGATTTCTCCAGGTGAAGGAATGGTGGTGTCATCTGCTAGTGACAAGACTATTTTAGAAAACCATATGGGATAGTGTGATCTTTGCTTCATTGCATCTGCTGGTTGTAAATAGGAGGTCATGAGCACAGCATATTGTGTTTTCTAAGGCTGGTAGATGCCTCGATTGAAATTGAATACAACATACATTTCAGAAAACTCAACCACACATGTATTTCTCCTATCATGCCTCTACACCACTTTTCCTACAAAGAAAAAATAGGACTGTGGAATTTACTTAAAACTTGGAATTGTAAAAAAAAATGGAATCTGATATACTGAGGATGCTATAAGAAAAATGAGTGGGAATGTCAGAACCAATAAATGCTACATTCTGAATGTAGACCAAGGTGACAGTCCAGGGCTAAAAGCAGCTTATAAGTCTATGATAAGAGGCAGGGAAGTGGCTAAGTAACAAATGGAGTCACTGGAAATGAAAGAACGAGCCATCATTAGTTAGGAGTTTATGGTGAGAATCCATGGATGATTTATTTTATTTATTGAGAACTATAATACATGAACAAACTGCCATTTGATAATAGCCCTGCCTTTCTTGTGTCCCTTCTCCCCAACCCCCATTCCACCAAGCATCTTCCTCTTTCCACTTAATCTTTTTTTTTCTGTTTTGATGTCTCAAAACTTTCATTCTTCTGATAGACTCAACACAGTACAGGACTGGTGGGAATAGAAGCAACCACTGTGAGTTCAAGTTCATGAATGTACCAGTGGGATTATTTTACAAGGACCATGCCACGAAGTACTCCTTCTGTGGTTCTTGCATTCTTTGTGACCCCTCTTCTTCAGTGTCTCATGAGCCTTGGAGGACACGAGTAAGAGTGACAAATTACTATAAAATGAAAGCTCGTAGTCTATGGACAATTAAGTATTCAAAGAAGATGCGGGCTGGAGATAGGGTTCAGCCCTTAAGGCTCTTGCTTGTAAAGCAAGACAACATGGATTTGATTCTCTAGTACCCATGTAAAGCCAGACACAAAAAGTGGTGCATGCATCTGGAGTTGGTCTGCAGTGCTGAAATGAAAGTTAAGTCCAAAGAGCTTGAAAGAACAATTAACATCTTATTTTAGGAAATAAGAAAAAAATGGCAGGCACGATAAAATAATGTAAACTTTTCTAGAGAGAAAACTGGAGTAATTTATAAAGGACTGAATGATACATAGAGTATAGTTTTCTCCCTTGTCTAATAAACACTCTGAGACAATGTGGGAGAACATTCAAAGTACTCAGACAAAATGCCTAGCTGATCAAGAATTACCAATGCAAAGAAAATGCCACACTGATGAATGGCATGGAGAAATACTAGGCAGCAAAGGGCAGAGGGAGATGTCAGGCTATGATCGATAGATAGAAGTCCAGGCCTTAAAGAGCAGAGCCGGAGATGCTGTTCATTTATATTGGTGATTTACTGTGGGCCTCTCTGACAGTGCTTCTTTTCAGCAATAAGAGACATGGGCGATGATGGAGAGTCAGGAGCAGTAATGTGAGGTAAGCAACATTTGAGGGTAGGAAAGAGACTAGTTTTTTGAATCAAAATGTCTTACAGACTTAATTCTATCTATTATTTCCTTGATCAAGGTAAAAGAGGGAGATGTCAGATACCCCAATGAGAATTGTGCTTTCCAGAGTGTATTTTTTTATGAAAAGACTATACTGAGCTAATTTTTACAAAATCCAACGAATATTTTTAACACACACATAGAAATAGAAATTGTCAAAAGAATCTAATTTACAAATCTATTTTAGAAAAAAGTAGTGAAAAACAATTATGTTGTCTTAAGATCTGAAAACCAAAACATAGAGGTCTCAATTAATTATTTTTTGTGCTAGATATTAAATGACACTTACTTCTGTCATATTATTAGTTTTACAATATTACTTTTATAATAAATATTGATTTAAATACTTGGTGTCTAAAACTAATTTTCCATGTACTAGAGGAACATTATCTAGCACATGAAATTTTATATATTCTCATGGGTTTGATTTTCTAAAAATTCAAGTTGGAAACAAAGTAAACAAAAATACCACACGTTTCTAAGAGCTCGATTACCCATCTAACACCCTATTGCTGAAGACACACGTGCTGCCTTCACAGATCACTGAGAGATCAGGCTGAATGTAGAAAGGAATCCAGTTCCCAGATGACTGGACCCTATAGTGCTGAAAAGCACTACATATGGGAAAATGGCCAACAACACTGTGAGCAAGCAGAGACACCAGCCTAACAAAATGTACAGACCTGTGCAAGAGTGGCACATGACCTAGGTGGGTACCTAATGTCTCTCTAATTGGCTATGAGATCCACTCAGTGGAAAACAACCTATAGCAAAAGCTCTTTAATTTAACAATCGTATTCCCTATTCTGATCTCACTCTCCATTGGAGAATCTGATTTTCTTTTATAGAAAGCACCAAGTACCGAGGACAACTAAAATCTTTCAACAAGATAAGAAAAGACAGCTGACTTCCTGGCAGGAGATGAACCACCCCTTTCACATCCGCTAGCACCAGGTGAAACCACAGAGGATTTGGCAAGATGAGCAAGAGTGTTGTTCCCCCAGGGAGCCTGACAACCCAGGATGATGGAGGCAGACACTGAGGATACTCAAAATGCACCAATGCAGAAATCCAGAAGATGCTAAGATCTGAACACTAAAGTAGACTTAAAACATGCCCACTCAGGATCAAGGAATTTTTTGGAAGAGAGGGTGGAAAGATTGTAAGAGCCACAGGGTGGGAGTGATTATCCAGAGGCACTGCCCCCTTCCCCAATGACTGGCTATTGCTCTCACAACTCATAACCCCACAATCCCATGGTGAATACCAGCAATCCAAGTAAGGTGGGCTTTCACTGGAGTGGCTCAGGGAGGGTGGAAATGATGGTACCTAACACAAGATGTATCCATACAAAGTATCTACTTAATAAATACATATGTTAAGGCCAGATTATAATGAATACAATATAAGATATTGACATAGAAAAGATTAATGGAGCATATTATTGGTGAGAAATAATACAGTACATAAAGCTTCATGGGATGGTGATAAAAACTGATAATAATTGATTCAAAGAATGAATGAAAAAATATGTGAATATCCTGTATTATTAACTTTTGAGCCACACAATACAACGAATGACTTAACTCTTGTATTACAATCATTTTTTTAAAAAATATGCTGTCTTTATATTTTGTTACTATTCTTATTTTACATGATTTTTTTACAATTTGTTTGTATTTTATTATCAACTCCCTATCTCTAGAAAATAGACAATGTAATTTAACAAATACAGTGGATTATTTTAATGCATTTTTAAGCCCCGGCCAAGCAAGGCTTCTTGACACAGTTCAATTCACTTTCACCCCAAAACATTCAAACATTCATGTGTTTCTCTTAGAAGGGTGTGTGTTTGTGTGTGTGTGGGGGGAGGGTGCATGTGTGTGTATGTTGTGTGAGTGTATGTGTGTATGTATGTGTGTGTATGTGAGTGTATGTGTGAGTGTGTGTGTATGTGTTTGTCTGTGTGTGTGATTACTAGGTATTTCCCTGCTCTTATGCACAATAGATGCTGTATATCATAGTTACTTTCTTATCTCACAGATAATTTCAAAGGCCTCTAGTACTAGTGAAGGATGAGAGATAAGCCCGTAAAAAGGGGGGAAGGAGGGTCTAGCTATATGAAGAGGGTCCTTGGAAGGTGCTGAGTATTGTGAAATGTGCACAATTTAGCAAACAGCCTGTGAAGTGAGAGCATGAATGCATTCCTTTCCTTCTTTTATTTCTCATTAATTCATTAGAGCATATTTCCATATAATGATGAGCAGGAGGGCAGAGGTTAATTGGCACAGCCCACTGGACCCAGCTTTCTGTGACCAGAGCAGGGTTGATAAGCAGGGTGAATAGACTTACATGGGAAATAAATACAGAGCTCCCGTGTAGTATTAATCTTGGGAGTAATTAATATCCGTGAGTTCAGCTAAGTTTCTTCAAGTGTTATTTTCATATTTAGAACAAAATGGTTTGATTGAGGACCCTCATCAAAATTAAACTTTGTGAGAGAAGTAAGGTTCATCATTATCTTTTTTTCATATATTAAAATGAAAATCTTCTTGTTCTTAACAGTGATAGCCTATTGTCTAGAATTTACTGTTAAAGGATAATTATTGAAAGTAAATCTACAGATTGATTCATGAAAATTGCATTGTAATATTATAGCGTTTTAGATTACATATGATTTTTTTTTTACCTCAAGATAAACTAAGATCTGGATTACAGGTTAATTCATACTCCTTAAAATATACCACAATTGCCTATAATTTCCCTTGTAATAATTTGCCAGCCCGCTAAAAGAGTATTTATAATTTCTAAGCATTGTTTATACCAGTTATGCCTTACCTCAAAGATGTGTTTTAAATCTGCTCTCAAATATTTAAAAACAAAATTTATTTACATTACAAATTGTAACAGTGGAATATGTAATTAATTGATTACTTTAAATTCAAACTAATGGCTGGATACTGTCATCAGTTTACAGGTTGAGGTACAGAGATGCAACAATCTTACTTAATTTCACAAAATGTCCAAATTTGGGTTGGAGAGGGATACTGAGAGTGACCCAGTGCAGATGGGTGTGTGCTGGAGCCGGCCTTTGCTAACCCTGCATCACTCTGTATAAGTGACTTCTCTGCTTTGTTTGCCTCATCTGTAACATGGGCACAGTACAGACTCTTTCAAATTTGAATACTTCAATTATTTACATATAAAATTTGGATATGGCAGATTGTGTTTTACTCAATTGATTGTAGCAATATTTCTCATCCCATGTTGACAACCAGAACCTTGACACCATGACTTTCTCATAAAACTGAATGCAGCAAAGTTAATGCTGAATGCTTTCTCAAATGGGTTATAAACAGCCAAAATGTTTCCAGCTGCTTTCCTTTAACTTGTGATGATTAAACTGGGAATTCACTTACCTGAGATCCCTCCAAAAAAGAAAACACCATACCCCAGGGCTGGAGAGATGGTTTAGTAGTTGTTGTAGTCAGCCACACACCACTGGGATGAATCTTCAAACCAGGCACAATTTGGAGAAGGAAAGTATTTATTGAAACTACAGATTGAGGGGAAGTTCCATAACAGCGAAAGAGGCTGGCCCTCTTTCACAGGTCCAAGCAGAGAGAAAAACCCATCCCCAAACCACACACAAAATAACAAACAGGCAAGAGGGTCAATGAGAATTTCTTCTCCTTTATAGAGGCTTAGGGTGGTGTTTTACAACCCCTTCCCAGACTTATTGGCTTCCTGAGTCTCTGGAATTTCCTTCCTGCACTGCCCACACAGGAAAGGATGTTTACTTCCAGCTTTTTTGAGGTTCTTTGCATTCTTACCTTTGCTGAGAGGCTGTCTTCCTGTAAATATCCTCAGAAACCCACCCAAGATAATTAAAAAGACCCAAGTTGACAACAAAACCTAACCATCACAGTAGTTAATGGCACTTCCTTGCAAAACATGACAGTCCAGGTTCAATTCCACAATACCCACTCAAAACTAGATGTAAATTGGCGCATGTATCTGGAGTACATTTGTAGCAGCAGGAGGCCCTATTGTGTCTATTATCTTTCTCCCTCTGCCCCCTTCATCTCCCCCCTCCTGTCTCACAAAAAATAAATACATTTTTAAACCTACAACTGCAAAATGTCAAAGTGCTTAGGTGAATGCATAGACCTTTTCTTATAGAAAATATATGACATGCCTGAGGATCAGTGAAGGAAGTAAAAATACATGGCAAACATGATTTCATATTTCAATGGGCCTCCTGATTTCCTTTCTGGAAAAGCGTGTCCCACCACTGTATGGGGAATGGGTGTTGTAAGTCAGAGCGCATGACTGATTCACACATACTTCAATCAAAACTGTAGGTGGATAAGGCAGAAGCAGGACTATTGACATTTGTTAGAAACCACCCTGGCCTAGCTAATTAGTTCCAGGCCAGCATGACCCTGTTGAGAGAGAGAGAGAGAGAGAGAGAGAGAGAGAGAGAGAGAGAGAGAGAGAGAGAGAGAGAGAGAGAGAGAGAGAGAGATGAGTATCTGCACCAAGGCTGCCTTACATAATATGAGGAGACCTGCACCTAGTCTCTGCTTCCATACAAACAGAGAAGGCTTGGTAGGGGAGAGAGAGAGAGTTGAGTAAATGTATCTTATAGATCAAAAGAACGGGGTTTGTGACAGTGGTAGGTGGTATTTTTATTTCATATGATTTTTTGAATCTTGGGACTCCTACATTAGTAACGAAATTATGTTTTGCTTTATTATGAAGTTGGGTACTCAGGGAATACCTGACCTGAGGAGTGATCCTGGTCATAAATGCTGATTATTTTTTCTACTTGGGTCTCTTATTAGGCTGCTTGTCCTTGGAAGTTAGCCTGTAGTTTTCAAGGATGCCCACATCATATGAGAAGACTCTTTCCCAAAGCACTGGATGCCAGCTTTGCACCAACCTCCAGTCATATGCGTGAATAAGCGTCAGCTACGTCTAGCCTCCTGTATTAGAGCTGCATCCGATGTCCCTGTTCCTCCTCATAAGTGCTGAACTTTAAACTGGTGAAAATACTGATTGCTTTCAGCCCTGAGTTTTTACTTTTATTATTATTGTTATTATTATTATCATTAGTTTGTAGTGGATAACTAGAGAATTTGGCATATTGTAAACACTAGATGTGAGAAATTACTAATGAGAAAAAAAATCAGAGTCTTATTTCATTTTCTCTGACTCCAGAACGATTATGTATAATCATCATGCTATAATATTCATATTTTACTGTTGTTATCAAGCTACACTTATTGAGAACCAATATCCTCATTATTATATAATGTGTGTAATGAAGCATTTTCTGGGTGATGCACATGAGTGCTTCCTCCCCTCCCCCAGAAAGGCCACCAATGACAGAATAAGTATGATTCCTTCAAGGTTCAATCTGGAGAACCCATGAGCATGAGTGCATTGGACTTCTCAACAGAGCAGAATAAGATGGTTCTTCCAAGAATGTGGGTGACAACAACCACAGCATGGAAAATTCCAGCCTGGGTGTTGACAACCCCATATTTGCCTGGATGAAGTTTCCCATTCCTTGACCTTTACATTCTCAATACTCTCCCCCTGAGAATATGGGACCTCCTGAATCATTGCAGACAGATAGGACAGCGTGAGCTGAGGTCTCAGCCCACAAATCCCTAACCTACTCCTGCTATGGGAGATCATAAACAGGCCCAGACCTGAAGGTCTTTCCTGAGTGGTCGAAGCTGGTTCTGATTGTTTCTGGCTGTTTCTCTCAGAAGACAGAGTCACACAACAAATGTCACTGACTCGATGAATGAGATGCCAGGATACCCACAGGGAAACGGCATGGCAGAATCAATGAATAAATCATACTAGATTAAAGACAAAAAGAAGCACACAACCTCTTATATTTACAATGATAAATTTTACTTCCAACAAAAAAGTGATGAGGCAAGGATGATAGCTCAACAGTTAAAGGTGCTTGCTTACAAAGTCTGCTGGTGCTATTCAATTCCTAAGCCATCCAAATAAGCTGAACCCCAAAAGTAATGTGGGAATCTGGCACAGGCTTTCAGTGGCAAGGAACTCATGAGCCACACACATTCATACACACACAAATATATAAACATTTTAAAAAGGAATTTATAGGTGAAATACACAAGTGTTAGTTACAATATCACACAGACTAGTTTTCAAGAGGATAAAGGACCCTGACTGTCATTGTTAACTCAGTGTACCTCAAATTAAGCATCATATTTTATATAATCTTATATATAACAATAATCCATAGAGTGTGGAATAAGTCCATTAATTTCAGGGTGAAGCAAGTGAGCAGCAGGCCCAACTCATTTGCACCTCTCATTCCCCCCCCCTCTCTCTCTCTCTCTCTCACACACACACACACACACACACACACACACACACACACACACACACACACACGACAATGAAAGAAAGTAACTCACCTATGTGAGTTTGAGCATAGCTTCTGGTAGCTGTGATTTTAGCCTGTGTGGTGTATTCAGAGAAAATGTCTCTACTCTCAGCCCATTTGTTGGTGTTTATCTTTAAAGTTCTTTCAAACTTCAACAGTCAGTGATTTTTCATTCTTATTACCTGCATTGCATTTTCTTTCTGGCTTCTTCGTCCAATTAATTTAAGAGAAAATTGTTGCTATTTTCTTTCTCCACAAAGTCATTTGATAAGTCTTGAAGTTTCAAATGTATTGCACCAGTACTGCAATTACTTGGAGTAAATTCTAGCAATCAGCATAAGCCCCCCTCTGAGATATGGCTTTCACTATTTTCCTCTGCTTTTATAATTTTCTCAATTCTAGCCTTTCTTTCCCATTTTACAATTGTTTGCACATTCTATAGTCCCTTGATGCCTAAATGCTCCTGGGAACCCCCATTTCTGATTACTTTTTGGCTACATGAAAAAAAAAGCCCCTGTGCTCATGGTGAAACATTGATTTTTTTTTTTATTCTGCTGGGTTTGAATAAAGCTCAGTCTCTCTCTTCTGGCCCTTCGTGCTGTTTGTCCCCTCTCTGTTCTTTCTCTTGTCCACAGACACAAATTCCTTTCTATCTAATTTAGACAATTTTTGGGGATTAGTTGAGGATTATAGTATTCAAAAGGTTTTGTTTATAAGGTGGGAGTTGAGATACACTTACCATTTGCAAACTTTTAGTAACTTTTTTCTTTTTTTTTAAATATAGACAGTGTGAGTTTTAAAGACTTTTCACCAAGTAATATTTTATATGGCCATTTTGTTTATTTACAACCAGTAATATTGAATTATAATATAGCACTCCCTTAAGTAATTGCTCAGGAAACAAAACACCTGCTTCTCTTTTCTCTCCACTTTTCTCTCAACCAAATCAATATTTTTTTTTATCCACCTCTCACTCTGAGTAATGATAGACTCTCTTGTGTTCCCTTGTGAATGCTGGACCACATACTGCTTTGAGGTGAATATCTTCTCAGTGCTTGATTATTTCCTCCCTTTTCTTGTCTTGTATGCCAAACTTTCATTCTTTTTCTTTTCCTTGTGTGTGTGTGTGTGTGTGTGTGTGTGTGTGTGTGTGTGATTCATGTTGCAGCTGAAAACATTGAGACAGATTTCAGTGATTTCTCAGAAGGAACCGATTGTGAATTTTGAAATTGAGGTAAATAGAAAATGTTACCACTTAACACTGTTGCTTTTGTATATATTCAGCAGCTAATGTTGAAAGCTCTGATGTAGGTGTATCAGGAACTGATGAGCACGGAATTCTCTCTCACACTTAGCTTCATTCTTGTAGGTGACACGTAGTTAGAACAGGCTTATAAATGTGATGATGGAGAAAAAGCACATCAAGGACAAAGGCATGGCCAACACCAGAATCACATCCCAGGGTTCAGGATTGTCATTGCGTTCTTACCAAGACAGGACAGAAACAAAAAACAAACTTACAGAGGGAGTATGGCATGCACAGAAGTCACCAAGGCCAGAAGTAAACAGAAACAATTTCTACATTGGTAGTATTTGAGTTCATGAGGACTTGTCAACGATTATCCCATTCTCAGAAAAATGAATGAAGGAATGTGCAAGAGAGCATTAGCACAGGAGATTGGGCACATCAAAATCACCATATCTGAAGAAACTAATTCAGGAGATTGAGTGAAATGCTTTCACAAGTAGACCCAATATGGAAACTCTTTTTTTTTTTTAATTTTATAAAGAGAATTAAACCCAGTCTCACGGGAGAAAGTTAAAGAGGAAGTGAGCTGTGGACCCTGGAAAATAATCTGACATACTTACCAGTCAGAAACAATAGAAAGGGTAAGGGTAACCCAACCTTATTTAATGTCCTCGATGGGAGACATACTGCCACTATACAAGTGAGAAAGTATAAGCACTCTCACATATCTGGAAGCATGTAAAGGGTGAAGAAACTTTAGTGGAAAGTAATTAATCTGTTTAAAGGTTTTTTTTTTTTGTTTTTTTTTTTTTTAAATGAGGGGACTGGAGAGATGTCTTGACAGGTAAAGTGCTTGCCAGGAAAGCCTGGGACTTGAGTTTGGACCTCATGCACCCAGGAAAGAGCTGGGCACTGCAGTATATGCCTGTAAGCCCAGTGCAAGAGAGTCAGAGGTAGGAACATCCTGAGTGCTTGCAAGCTTGCTAATTGAGATGGAAAAGTGAGCTCTCTATTCAGTGAAAGACAGTCTCAAAAATAAGGTGAAGAATGATCGAGGTGGAATCTTTACAAGTGATTTACAAAGCGGCTACTCACGAAAGAGAAAGAGAGGAGACAGAATGGGCATGCCAGGGCCTCCAGCAGCTGCAAATGAACTCCAGATACACGCACTACTTTGTGTATCTGGCTTTACAAGGATACTGGGGATCAAACCCAGATTTTTAGGTTTTGCAGGCAAATGCCTTTACCACTGAGCCGTCTCTCCAGCTTGAGATGTTTTAAGGAACATTAACTTATATGTTAAGTGAAACATATTAATAAACTAGGTGGATTACTTTCAAAAGCCCTAGTTTATATATATATATATATATATATAGCAAATAGAAGTATAAAGTAGAGTAGAAATTTTTATAGATATAAAAATTGAATATATTTTTACATTAGTTTTTGGATCATCCATTTATTAAGTGATCTAGTGCATATTTTATGGAATTGCATTACTTAGTTTGGATATCTTTGGTCACATTGACTATGTATTTCTCACTTTTAAGAGCCAGTTTTAATTTTTGCCTTCCCTTTGTTACCTTGTTGACTATTTTCAATGTGCTTGCCAGATATCAGTTACCTTTTTGCATACTTTTACCGTCTGAGATTGTGAAAAATCTTTTTTGAGATGCTCAGATCCTTTCACAATCCACACAGCCTATCGCTTCCATTCTTGGCCAGAACATGGAAGGAACTTGACAGAAGTCTGTAATCAAAAGGTGATTATGGGGGCTGGAGAGATGGCTCAGTGGATAAAGTGCTGGCCTGTAAGTCTAAGATCCAGGTTTGATTCACCAAGGTCCACGGAAAATCAGATGCACAGTAGAGCATGCATCTGGAGTTTGTTTGCAGTGGCTGGAGGCACATGGGCACCCATTCTCTCTATCTGTATCTCTTCTCTCTACCTCTCACTGCTTACAGAGAAATAAATTAAAATTAAACCAAAAACAAAACTTGAAAAAAAAACATAGCAGGTATTCAGACAGCAGGGAAGTACACTCTTTCATAGATGACTCCAATATCTCCTGGGAATATCCAGATTGCTCTTCCACCCTTTTTTCTGCTTATGTATCCATGATTTATTTATACTTTCTTATTTCTTCTGCCTTTTCCACCTATTTCTCTCCATATGTTGTTGAAAACATGATTTCTTTCAAGTTAACCTTCAGATGCATATTAATCGCATAAAACTTGTCTTCGGTTTTTGCAAATTAGAAACAATGTGTTCTCTATTCTCCCTTAACTACATTTTCCCTATATTACTTTGACTTTTCACTGCAATCATTTTCCCTTAAATATATCATCTGTTACTATACAATAAGAAAGTTCATTTTTCTTACTGTATTATCACCTTGTATCTAAATTGTGCAGGTCCTCAGTCAACGTGCCTTGATCTGAATTAATTCCATTGAATGATCCTTTTTTATATTTCATAGTAGGACATGATTTCTTCTTATGTATTTGCATTTCTGCTATTTTAAACTTGGGTTGTTACTTTTATAAGAAATTTCAGGTTTTTAATCTCAACCTGACAATTGAAGGAGAAGAATCATTTTTATAAATATGTTTCATTACCAAATGATTGCAAAGTGTTTTTCAAGTATAAAGAGCTATATTATGTGTTGTGAAATAATACTCAATATAATTAAAGTGGTACAAAATTACTTACTGCAAAGGAAAACAATATGATATTAGATTTTATGATATCATCTTGTTCATTCTCCACAGTTTTCTTCTAAATATCACATGCTCGCATACATCTAATTATTTCTGTGGATTTACAGAACACAGCTGTACAGTTACCCTCTTAACTGGCCCAGTGTTGTCTGTTAAGCTGGCCTTTTACCAATCTGTTCTCTCATTCCAGAAATATACACAGTCTTATTTACAAAAGTCACTCTTTAACTGGGAAAGCATTTTGCTTTTTCATATAAACATGCAAGTCAAATCATTTTAGATTTATGTTTATGCTAATTGATTACAACTCACATGTACTTTGAATTTGTAATTATTTTTATTTTATGTTGAACATTTCAATCTCAGATTTACTGATGCATAAATACAATGATATTATAAAAATAATTAAATAATCTAAGAAGATAGAATTTCTCAACAAATTGAAGAATTTCTTCATGATTTTAGTGTGTGAAAATGTTGAAGTGATAATCAAGTATGTAAGCAGAGCTCTAAACCTCATTAAGAACTTTTATTAAGCATTTTCTAAATGAATGGTAAAATGCTTCATTTACACTATGAATGTTATTCTCATCTTCACAGAGAAGTTTTTAATTTAATATGAATTTCAGATAAACAACAAATAGCCTCCAGTTTAAGTACGTCAAATGCATTCCGCCCTTCCAATTTTGGACAAATTTATACTACACAACTCTTAATCATTTTGTACAAGTCAAGCTTGAAATATTTTATCTGGCAAGAGATTTTTATAAATTCTAATTGTGTCATCCCTTTGCTCTCTTTATGTTTGGCATACATATATACATTTTAATAATTGGAAAATAGATGCTATCTTGTGCCTTCATAACTGATCTTGACCTTGGGAATATTGTATGTATGAATAAGTTAAATGGTCCCAACATTCAAGTGTAATTCACACTGAACAAAGTTATTGGGGCTATAATTTTCCTCAGTCCTAACTCAATGTAATTTAAGATCCAAATTTGTCTTTATTATATGTTTCTTTAAATTTCTGCTAGATTCTTCTGTGGTCAGCAGAAATAATGCATATATCTTCTAAAACATTAATACTACTAAGCCTCTAAAGAACCATACCTCCATCTCTCTACGTGTATTCCACTGAGTTTGAGCCTAAGCATATCACTCTCCACTTAGTCTTTACCTGTTACTTGTAACAGTTGGTTTTTATCCTGTCACGTGTTAGGTGTTTAGAGCTGTGTACAGAATACTCTGTTCTTGCTTTAACTATACAGTCAATTAAAAATATGTTTAATGTTCAACTAATTCTTAGAAAAACTATTCATGTTGTGAAAAGCAAGATTTATTGACATTCATTTGTAAATCAAAGTTAAAACATGCTTTTCTTATCAGATTCCCTTTACATTACTTAAGATTTTAATTTTTAATGAGACTTGTAGACCAATGCTATCTTTACAACAGCTAGTTCCCACATAAAGTCTTCCAATAAAGATTGCACAATTATGGAGAAAATGCTGTATTAATAGTTCTCTAAGATAATACAAAATAAGCTATTTTGGGAAATTTATGACAACATATATCCCTACATTTAAACTCTTACAATATACATATTCTAATATTTATATAGAGTTGGTACTTAAACAATCATAAACTGAAAATTATTTCTAACTATAATAATAGGGGTACTCATTTTGTTCTGGTTTTGGACAATTTTTCCAGTAACATACAGTTAATTAGCTCACATTTCTGTCAAATGTAATGATATGTTTACAAATAAGCTACAAAAATCTAAAGCATTGGATTTTTCTTCTTAATTTTATTACTGCTATAGTTTTAATACATTTAATAAGAATACACTTGAATCCATTTGATGCTTCTTGGCAAATGGAATTCTTACTATAGTTTCCAATATATACAAGTTTTCCTACAACAGTATTGCTGGGCTGAAATAGAAAAATGAATTGTCCTAAGCACCTTTGTGAATGATTCAATAGCAGCAATTTCAAAATTTTAACTTCTTTAATATGAATATAGTGTGCCTTGGTCAACACATTTTGGTTATATGAAGGTGATTACATTTCAAACAAAAGAATATTAATTCTTAGAAGAAAGATGAGAAATCAGTTCTAGAATATAATCCAAAATAGCTAAATTACATCACAAATGACTTTTAAAGACAAAAACATACTTTGTATTTGTCTTTTTGAACTCATACATTATGTATGAATTCATAAATTTATAATTATTTAAGTGGCTATCCATGGGAATCAATTTTAAATGTGATTTTGGGTGTTGTTTAACTTATAACTTGCATTTCTAATATAAAAAGTAACATATTATTTCACCATAATATGCCATTATTTTTTGGAGGATATGTCAGTGATGGTATGCTTGAGTATGTTAAAATTTATGAATTATTTAACAAAAGTTTTATTAAGTCAAGTATTGAAACGGACTGTAGAGATGTCTCAGAATTTAAAGGTGTTTGTTTGCAAAGCCTACAAGCCTAGGCATGATTCTCCATTACTCAAAAGGCAGATGCACAAAGTAGCCAATGTATCTGAGTAGTTTGTTTGCAACCTCAAGAGGTCCCATTGTACCCATTCAATCTCTCTCTCCTTATAAATAAAAGTAATAAATAAATAAATGAAAAAATAAGGATCAAGTTAAAACTAAGAAACATTTGCAAAACAAATACTGCTTTCAACTTCCCTGAAACTAAGTTTGAGATGAGCTGATGGAAAAGCAGAGAAGGATGGAAAGACTTTGAAGAAGTAACTTTTCTCCTTTAATGATTGAATTTACATTCCTTGAGAAAGACCTTCAGAGCTGTAAGAACATTGGGCATAGATGAGGAAAATACTTAAGCTAGAACTCAGCAGGGGAAAAGTTTCAAGTGTAAGTTTTCAAACCAAATATTCTTTTTTTAAAAATATTTTATTTATTCACTTTCAAGTAGAGAGAGAGAGAGAGAGAGAGAGAGAGAGAGAGAGAGAGAGAGAGAGAGAGAGAGAGAGAGGCGCACCAGGGCCACCACCTTGTGGGTCTGGCTTATGTGGGTACTGGGGAATCTGGGGAATTGAACCTGGGGCCCTAGGCACTGGAGGCAAGTGCCTTAACTGCTGAGCCATCTCTTCAGCCCAAACCAAATATTCTTATAAAGGGGAGATCAAGGATATCATCAGGGGAACTCTGATATGAGGGTTACTTAATGAGAGAACTCTCTTAAACACATTAAGAAAATTAAATTCCTAACATCCACATAGTTTTAAACTTCTAATTGATTTAATATGGATGTATTTTCTTATAGAATCATATATTCACCCCAGAAAGAGCAAGTAGTCACCAAAGGAAAAAAAGTTATCTATGCAAATTACATTGGTGGATCAGTGATTTTTCTGGTTTTACTTACAGAAACATGGGTGAGATGCTCCCTACCTTTTTTTAAAAAAAATAGAAAATGTTAATAGCATCATTACTATTAGACCAAACTATCATTATGACATTGTGTTTATTTAACTGCCATGAACACCTGTCAAGTTATGGTGTAAGTCAGGAAGTATCATAGTGGCCAAATGGTAATTTCTCATGTGGAGAACATTGTTCCACCAAAACAGCTCGAGAAGACCAGGTCTTCAGTAATGAGGTTTTATAATCTAGTTGTGCAAGCAACCAAGAGCAATGGCAATGCACTGTGTGGTGTGTGATATGGGAACACGAAGGCAGCAGGGAGATAGAGTATCAGTCCTCATATAAGGATTTTTATTCAATTACAATTTTGTTTCTAGGCATTTTCTCCACACCATCGAAAGTGTCTTCATCATTGAAATTCTTTAACTGCTGTTTTCTTGTCCTTACAATTGTCTTTATGTAAATCCCTCATGGGTTAATGTTATATCATATTTTTGATGAAACTATTAATAAGGTAGATAGAATCACTGAGTGACCACTGCCATCCATTCCAAACAAGTGTGAACTGACCTTAGTACTCAATAGCTTGGGCTATTTTTTTTTAAAAAAGAAGAAAAATAAAAGCATTTAAAGGTCCAGTGCAGCATGGACACTTCCTGTTTAATGTCTCAGTTGTTCTGTCAAAATGACATGGATTGAGGAGAGGTGAACTACCCTACCCTGATCTTTACAATGTATAGCCATTCCTCATTATCTGACTGGCCTCTTCATCAGTCATACCTGGCCCCAGAAGCTAAAACATCCTGACTGATTTATACATGAGTAGAGACTAAGAAATCCATGATTGAATGTGGCACCTCTGGTATGTCTTGTCCTAACCTGTAGGCAACACTGGCCACTTTATCAGAGGCATGGCTAGGGATTTTCCCACTCCAGAGGTCTTTGTCCACAGGAGGGGTTGCAAAGAAAATCGCCTGAACCTCCCCTTGGTCCATTTCTTCAGTGCCTATTCAAGCTTTAAAGCCAGATGAAGTTTCAGGACATGGTCCCATGATGCCATTGCTTTAGTCCTTAGGTTTTAGTTATTGTGGGGAGTATGTAGTAGAGAACTTCTCATCTAATGCTGTCCACCAAGCAATAAGAAAAAGTAGCAAGGTCATGGTATATCTTTCAGGAACATGGCCCAAATAAAGCCATGCTCTTTAATGAGGCTGTACCCTTTCCCCTAGCTCCAAAAGTGCCATCAATAGAGAACCAAGTGTTTAATACAAGAGCATTTGGGAAGCACTAAATATATACAACCAAAAAGATGGTGGATAATACCTTTAGACAGACTACTAGAACTGTGGAATGATTCAGAGAATGGCTGTCTTATAAGATGGGTAAGCCAAGAAAAAGAAAATATTTTAGTAAACAAAAGAGGAAGGAGAATCCAGTGTCCATTCCAGAGTGCTCAGCCTGGATTTGGAGGGGAGTTAAGACTAAGACAAAGTGAGAGCCTTGTAAAATGTACACTGTTTCAGAACCAGATATCTGGAAGAGTGGAGAGAGAAAGAGAGAGGAGAGAGAGACAGAGACAGACAGAGAGAGAGAGAGAGAGAGAATTCAGCTGCACACATTTGCAGAGGGAGGTGGGAGTCCAGAGGAAAAGAAAAAAAATCACACAGCACTGAGTAAACATGAAGTCCAAGCAGAGAGTAACTTGGGAGTCTGCATTCCACATAAGTGTTGTGAAAATCCACTCTTTTTGACATTTTGGCCAGAGAAGTGGAGAGAAGAGATCTTCCTGCATAGATCATTTTGAGAACCCAGAGAAAGTATCACGGGATTAATCTCTGATTCTTAGCCTGTAAAACATTCCCTCCTATAAGGAAAATGCTTTGAGTAATAACCACACAGTGCTTCACACAGTGAAAATCTGGTCTGATTTTTATGGCATAATGAAGCTCACTACCTCCTCTGAGGACAGATGTGTGGTGCCAAACAGTAAAAAGTAGTAAGGTTAGAGGCCAATTTCAGAAGGCTTTCTGACACCCTTCACCAGTACCTAGAGATTGAAAGATCTGGTTATAATACTGATCTGCCTTCAAGCAACAAACTCTGTTTTTTTTTTGGGGGGGGCAAAACAACAACAAAAGCAAAACAAAGATTAATACAGAAAGCTTCAGACCACAAGTGTGTCTTTTCTTTGGCAGTGACAGAACTCCGTAGGCAGATAACGAAGAGGAAGACAGTGATCTAGCAATTTATGTCATAGATGTATTGGGTCCCAGTGCTCAGGTGGGCGACAGTCTGAACTTACACATCTGAAAGTGGCCATGAAGAGAATGGAAGGAAGCCTATCCTCAAGAATAATTCTCAGGCCTGCATCTCCCTGCCCTAGCTATTGGTCCCTTCCCACACTGACCTGTTGATCAAAGAGACCCATGAGATCCCCAAAATGTGACAGACTTCTGTCAAACATTTTGAATAACTGCCCAAGACCTAAGGTAAGACCTTATTGCTGAAGAAATCACAAAGTGTCATCAAATAACACCAAGAGATACTTCTAGATCCAGAACGGTAACCAGCTCCCAGATGGTAGCCTGTGTAGCATTGGAAGGTGTTGCATGAGCTTCCAGGGGAAATTGGTCAATGATATTTGTAAAAAGCGGAGAACACTGATATACAATATGTCCAGTTGTCACAAGAATGCTGAACACACAGCTGTATGGAAGAGACCAGCAAGTCAAGAAATGTTCATCTGTGCAACAGTGGCACCAAACCGATGAGGGTAATCAACAGCTTAATGAATGGCCAAGAGATTTGCTCTGTGACAAGGAACCCTTAACTTGAACTGGGATCTATGGCAAAATTCTATGGGGAACAAGAACTATGCATCTTAGGGGAAATCCCACTACCAGAAAGCTACATAGAGGCTACACCCATTAGGAGCTAGACAAAATATCAATGTTATCTCATTTAACCTATATTGATCTCACTCTCTGATGGAGATTCTGTTTATATTTTTCAGAAGGCAGTTAGAGAACCAGGGACAATCCAATTCCACCAATAATACATTGGATGATGTCTGACATCCTGGAAGGAGACAAACCACACCTAGCCATCACACCTAACCTTGATGAAGGCCTGGATTTCACTGAGCTGGTGTGAGCACCCCTGTCTAAAGACATAGTCATGCTTCATTGCACATTTGTCACTCTCATTTTTTGACCTTTGTAATTAAAAAGGGACATTCTCTGAGTTGTGCTGTCTAAAACTATCAAGACATAGTTTTCTTTCAGGTTGCACTTTTCCTTATGACTGCCTGAGATCAAACAAATAGCAAAAAATTTAATTAAATAGAAATTTTGAAGGTCTGTTTTGGCTGTTTAGGAAAGACTTTAGGGAGCCTTGGAGGAGCTCCATGGCTCTCGGCATTTGTGCTGGATGCTGGATGAGTCAGGGCCATGCTTACCATGTGGCTTCCCTTAGAAGCCTTTCTTAGACCTTTCTCTTTTTATTGGCTCTCCTCTGGTAGACTGTGCACTGTTTGGAGTCTACTCTTTCTGATCATGAGAATAGTTGGTTTACCAGAGTTGTAGAACAAGCTAGAAATATTCCATTATCTGCTGTGGCCTTTTGACTTGGGAACAGCAACTAAATTAATGGTTGTCATTTTGCCTTGTGAATCTAGTTGGCTTTATCTCCTACATGTGGTTACTAAGCATTTAAAAGGACAATTGTACCAAGAGCCGGGAGGTAGAACAGAGGAAATCTTTTCTAGAGAGTAACTCTTTTAAGTTAGAAATGTTTCACATTTTTAGTGCTCTCTCCATGGAAGGTTAGTGTAAAGCAGTAGTGAGAATACCTTTATTTGCTTTGTTTGTATTTATAATACAGGAGGAGCTAAGTACTGAATTTAGTCTCTAGAAACACCAAACTTTGGTCACTATCACAAACTATTTTTCCTCATGCATATAAGTAACCGTAGGAGCCCAATTGTTAGGTAAGGGGTAAGACAGTACAAGGACACCAATGGCAAGTTAGCAAAATGATGGGTTACTTATGTGTGTTCTCTGTGTCCAAAGATGGACATCTGAAGAGCCCATCGCCTCTTATAGGCACACAGGTGTGAGAATCACTGTCATGGGTTCCTATGGAATCCCTCTGGAGATGTGATCCTTTTGTTTTGTTTTTGTTTTTTTTTCAAGTGAAATCATTTTATTTTTTTAACCCTTTTTCATATTTTTTGTCAATAATAAGATACATTGTATGAGAAATTCTTATGATGGTATCCCCATTTCCCCCTTCCCTGTCCCTAACCCACTGGGGACCTTCCTCATTCTGCTTGCTGCGTCAGTCCATGGGATAAGGTTTATGGATTGTATGAGAGGAGGGCAGTTTTTTTTTTTTCATTTATTTTTCTTTGTGTGTTGTTGCTGAGGGGGGTTCTATATCCTAAGTTAGCAGTGGTTCATTTCCTGCCTGGGTGCCAGGAAACATCTCAGGTCCTGTTGGTGGGATTGGGTTGTCTTCGGGTCTCCCCGAGATGTGATACTTTTTGACCCTGGTATGCTGAATCTAAGACTTTGCCTGTCTTCTTCTTTTGAAGGAAGACTGCCTCTTGAAGGCTTCAAAATTTTTAATGTTTAACTGGAGTTCCTTAAGTAGTTAACAACCCTCTTTCTTTCCACATAGTTCCAAAGGAGTATATTATTAAGTGGACATATTTAGAGGCTGTTTACCTGTCTTCTGAAGCATTGTTTAGGACGCTGATCAGAGCTACAAGCTCATCTAGTTGGGTGCTTGTGTTAGTGGGTTGGAATCAAGCACTTCAAATTCTGTTGCCATTGTATATCTTGTCTTTTTAGTTTTGTATGAGGTAGTTAGCTAGGGCCAAACCAACCAAATGAGAACTATTTCTAACATCTTGGGGTAAAACTACTTATGTGACTTGATATTTCTTCTGGGATGACTGTCCTCAAGGGCCAGAAAAGGCATCTCTGGTTGTCAGGGAGCACAAAAGTCTAGGACTGAATATTGAGTAGTTCTGCAGGAAATCTGAGTCAAGGCAATTTCAGGATTGTGTGCCACAGGATGAAGGGAGACCACCACTGAATTCATCAAGTGGAGGTCTTAAACTGGTTTCTGTTTATTGGCTCTCTTCTGGACTGCAATAATGGGAATGTGATATGGGCTGCAGCACTTTTTTAGGAGTCTCTGTTTTTCTAAGGCAATAATTATGGGCTTCGGTCATTGTGCACTCTGGTTTTAGTAGATATTCCTTTTTTATGGTGAAAATAAGAGGGGTCCCGAAGGTGTATTTATATAGGCATAGCAGTGACAGCTTGACATAAACATTCTCCATCAGTCAAGGATCTACATTGTCCCTATCAAAGGAAGAAATATTCCCCCTTAGAGGTAAAAATCATCTCTAATTACCATTTGAAAGGAACAATTCTCTAACAAAAGGGCTGGAATTTCAAGGACTAAAAAGAGAGTGTTATAGAAAAGGTAGGCTGTGTAAGTGCAGCTAAGGGGCTGCATACATTTTTTTTCCCTCAGTCCCAATTGTAATAAACAGAAGTTACAGCCTGGATCAACTGGTCTTAATACTTTCCTGTCTCAGTTACCAATTTTTTGTAATTTCCTGTGAATATCAGGTGCCAAACAAGTTAGAAATTTATGCTTAAAGAGAGTAGTTTTCCTCCATTGTTCTGTGGGCTTCATTAGCATGTTTTTTTTTTATTATCTATTTAATTATCTGGTGGAATGCAATGGGAAGAGTTCTCATTTTCCATGACCTATAGAGGACATCTGGGTAGAGTCCACTGGTGACCTTGGAGGTACCCTGGAGGAAATTTGCCCTATTTGGAAGAAAATGGAGTAAAAGAAAAAATAGAATTCAGGGGCAGGATGTGACCAATCATATCCACATTCTGTAGTTGGGGTGGGCATCTCCACAAACCGGAATCCAGAGGAGAAAACCCACTTCCCTAGTCCAGCAGACATCACTCAGTACAAGTCTGTGCACATTGTGGAATGAGGCAGACACAAGTGCAGATATTTCTGTGGCTTCCCCTTGGCTTGGGCATATCCTGTGCTCGTCCATGTTCCTCCTCAACCAGCAGATGACTCAAGCACAGTCTATGCATGTCTCTGAGTGAGACAGACCCAAGCAGTGGTTTCTGTGTCTCACCCTGGGTCTTGCCCTTGGGGTAGCCATCTACTACTCTCAAGTTTCTCTGGGAAGGATGTCAAATTTATTTTTATGGGGATGTCATTCTCATCTCTTGCTGCAAAAGTCTGGGACCAGGTCATCACTCACCTGGTCTCTAGTGATTTTTTTTCTGTACCACAGGTATTTTAAAAAGTTAAGCATCTAATTTATTTTTATTAAGAGCTCTATGATATTACCGATTCTTAGTCTGATGATTGTCTTGTACATTTTAAGAAGTTTGTAACCTGACCACATACCTCAAAATTTAGTTTATGCATTCCACTGCTCTACTTAGCCAGAATCATATCTGGAAGAAATGTCTTTAGGGGATCAGAAGCAAGAGAGAAATTATAGATTAATAAATATGCTGTTTGTTTCCCCCTTTCCCATTGCCTATCAGATGGACAACCTGATTAGTGAGGGGTTGTTGGGAAACATGGATTGACTTAAATTTGCTTTAATGTTAGGTACTGAGGGAGAGAGCGAGTCACGGGTCCCTGGCTCCCTGCGATCCTGTCTCACTGGCCAGCAGGAGACAGGCTCCATGAGGAAAGATGAATGCGCAGCCAGAGCCTCACATACACTCGCAGTTGGGAGATATGTCCGAGCAAATCTCAAAACTTTATTTCAGCATCCAACCTTATATACAATCCAAGGCTGTGCTGTATCACAAGAGCGCTCAGCAGGCAGGAACAGAACCATGGAAACTCAGCAAGCAGGAGTAAAAGCTATTAGCACTTACAAACAGGATTTAGGGTTGTCAGCCATCTCCCCTATCTCCTGGGGGCACAGGTGTGCTAGGATCAAAAGGCATGAGCCACCATGCTCTGGACTCTCATCCGGCCGCACATTACATTCTAAAACTTAGCTCAGAGATATTCAGCCAGGCTGGGACCCAACACTTTAATTTGAGACATGAATGTAACTGACCCAGAACTCACAGCAGGCTTATAACACCTTTATGCAGAACATGACCATCTACCAATTATAAGAAGAAGAAAAAGTTGGCAGAACAGAAAAGCAAGCATACTTTCATGTTAATCTTATTAACTGTGGTATTTAAGCATAAAAGAATATTACTAGGAGAGAAAGAAAATGGTCAACCTAAAAATCTAAATCTAAGTAGCCAACCAAAAATTCTAACAGCTTTTAAGATTGTATGGCAATCTTAAAAGCAGAGTTGAAGTTTGTCTACTGTTGGTTGCAGCAAGCATGAACAAACACTTCCTGTTTTTAAGCTGAAACCATGAAGTCAGTTCTTAGTCATTGAACATTATTTCAAAACACATCTATGTACCTGCATACAGTTTTCATGGCTTTAATTTTTTTGTCTAAACTGGATTAGACAGAAACACAATCTTGCTATTTATAGCAATCAATATGCTTGCTATATGTTGTTTTTCTTACCCATGACCATTAGAATCAATGAATCTCAGGCAAGATATAACAACATTATTTGTAGATACAAAGTCCTAGCATTATAACTTGGAGTTAAATCACTTTAATTCAGGAATTTAGGTTGGGAGTGTGTAACATGACTTTAAACATAGAAGCTATCTTATGACATGAGGAGTCTTGTCACCACACTTCACAGGGCTATGAACAAGAGAGTGGCTGCGAAGGTGGATATTAACATTCCCTTTCACAGAATAAAGCAAAGACAGTATGGTCTGGCTTGTACTCTTCTGCCGGGATAGGCTGATCCCAAAGATAGAGAAAGCACTGGACATACAGAGTATGTTTGGGGAGAGGCACTCTTATTCTAGTGTTTTGAGAGAAAGAAGTAGCCATTAGCAAGGGCAGAAAGTGCAAGCCAGGGGTGCCCCACACTCAAGCTGGAGGAAACAGGGTGCTGTAAACTTGATGAACAAAACTAGTGGGTCTCTGCCTCATGATTTAAGCCAGGCATACCTTTGATGACTCCAGGTATTGCCTATTCAATACAACAAAACAGAGATGGAGGTGGAGGAGCACTCTGCTCTAGGTGAGCTCCGCCTGAGCAAGTCTTTGTTCAGAGGGTGGTAAGGCATCACCATTCTGGACTCAAAAGACAATCTACAATGCCAGCATGAGGAATGTATGTAAACAGCTTTATTAAACAGGAAATAGAGATACAGTAAAGGCAGAAACATTACACCTTCATTGACATGGATGGGAGCTACCAGAAATGGGAAATTTAAATGAGGGCTGGCTTTGTGGGTCTCGGTATGTTGGGGCTAACTATACCTATAATAGAAAGTGTCCTAGGATCACTGATTGTCTATTGAAAGTTTTCTCGGCAAGGAAGAGGTCTACAAAAATAGGGAATAAGGTGAGATACCTCAAAAGCTATTGCAGTGGAATATGTGTATTCTGCCTCTAGATATCCACAATGATTCTGGCTGATCTTTGCATCCTAGAATCTCAGACACTGACACCAGCCATTCTCAGTCCACCATACAGTTTCTCAGTTTCTAAATTAACCATACCATTAGACGGGAAATAAAATAGTCTAGTGCAATGGACGAAGAGGGAGGTTAGAGGACAGGAAGCCATGTGGGACAATTGTGATCAAAGTTCATGATTTATGTGAAGGAAATACATTTATGAAGTGCACACACACACACACACACACACACACACACACACACACACACACACACACATATATATATATATATATATATATATATATATATATATATATATATATATATATATATATATGAAATTGTCATAGTCAGTCACATGCCACTGGGATGAATCTCCAAATCAGGCACAATTTGGGGAGTATTTATAACAGATCCAGGGGAAGTCCAAGGGGAAGTTACTAAAATGAAGGAAAAGTTTGGCCCCTTTCATACATCCAAGCAGAGAGACAGAGCCAGCACCAGTATCCAGGAGAGGAAGGAAGAGAGGTTCCCTTCCCCTCAAGTCCCCTTCTGGAAGGCCCAACCACTCAGGGGCTCATGCTGGAGAAGGGACCTACTCCCTTTCTACAAAATCCCAAAAGGATTTTGCCAGTCCTTTCTTCAGGCAAGCTCGGAGATTCCCCTCACCCCAAGGTTACTGTGGATTATTACACAAGTTGACAATAAACTTAAATATCACAATGTTCTTTCCTGAAATAGTTAAATAAAGCCTGAACTGAACTACATATTTTTGCCTATCACTGATTAGATGTGGGTTACTTTATATAGGTAATAATTCAAGGATGGCTCTCATATTTCTGCATTAGCAGGATTGGAAAGATAGCCTTTTCAGAATAGGAATACTGGAGCATATTCTGTTTGGGGATGTGGATGTGAGAAGGTATGAGTTCAGTTTCATAAATTCTGAGATGAAGGACCTTGAGAGATGCCCTGACATATATGAGAATAACTTGGAATTTAGCTTTTTTCACATGTAGCATTCATTTGTAAACTATAGGAATACAAAAAATATAGTTTATCAGATTATCAGAATAGAATTTAAGGAATACAAATATTTGATGAAAAAGTGAATAAATAGCCATAGAGAAAATGAAGAATTGAGAAAGAGGAGAGAGAGAGAGAGAGAGAGAGAGAGAGAGAGAGAGAGAGAGAGAGAGAGAGAGAGAGAAACACCATTAATTGGATAAAGAAGTAATATTGCATCCATGGGATAGCGGTTAATGTGTGGAATAAATTTTATCATAATGTCCAAAACTAATGGTGCTAAGGTGCGTTCTTGGAATCTAGAGGGTAAAAGCCAGAAATGGGTCAAAATGCTGCTAGACATCCCACAATGCCTTGTTGCCATATCACAAACCACAGAATTAGCCAGTCCAAATGTAAATAGCACTGCAGTCGATAAACTGTGGCACAAGAAAATATTAAAACATAAAAGAGGATTTTGCAGTTGGAGAAAGAAAAGTAAAGGCAGTATTCATAGGAAGAAGCAGAGGAATGGTTAGAGAGAAGATATGTTGGAGAGGATCCATTTGGGAAAATGAGTTTTAATGTATTAGTTAGTTGGCATGTCACTGAAATGTGAGGGGATAGCCAGAAAAGAAAAAACGGACTTTTCCAGAAATTTGTTTACAGACAAGTGGAAGACTAAGGAATGGGTAAATGATGAGATGATAGGAGACAGATATTGGCTAGGCAGTCAGGGTAACAGAATCCCAAAATTGATTTTTTTTTTAAATTCCTTGACTAAAAGCAACAAATGTCACCAAGCATACAGACACCTGGATGCCACACCCTCCAGGAAAGATTTGCACCCTTTCTAGAGGAGAGAAACTCTGATCCTTCCCAAGATTGCTGGCAAAGCTGTAAAATCTGGTTATTTTCTATAGGAACCCAATGACCCAGTCTCCAGGTGGGCTTTTCAGCCCTTCTTACTTCTCTGGCCAAGAGCTCTGCCTCCTTTGTTCATGAGGCTTCTCAAAACCCCTCTTTACTCCCTGAGAAAGAGCCTCACCTTGCCTTCTTGTCTTATGTTGAAGGCTTAAGCTTTACTTGTCTTCTTCCTCCTAAGGTTTCAAGCTATTATAAAAGGTTTCTGAAACTTGTCCTGTGATCCATGGATTCCATTCTTTGAAGCCACAGTACAGAATCTGGGAACACCCCAAATTACCAGTGTGTAGACATACAAGGAAACCAACATTCCTATATCAGAGAGAAAAGGTACAGAAGGAGAAAATCTTGATCAAAGATTTTAAAATTAGAAACTTGGAGACATCTAAAAGCAAAGTATTAATTGAAATAGTCCAAGGAGAATTTTTTAAAATTGTCCACAAAATAGATATTCAATGTAATGTGTAATTACAGTCAAGAGACAGAAATGGACAGAGGATAGTGAACACAGCAATGGATAAGTACAGAGGTAATCAACTAGATGAGTGAAACACAGTTTCTTTTAAGAATAGAATGTAGATGACTGGCTACTGCAGAGCATTGTGACATAGAGCCAAGGTAGCCCACGTAAAGTGCATTTGAGAAATAAGTCATCATTGAAAATAAGGGTTGGTGATGCCACAGAAAGTGGATTTCCAATATCCTTCCTAAACAAATACAAATACAGCTTGTTTTTTTTTTTCCACCCTATAAACTACTATGGTGAAGTGCTGAACTTCTTGTTTCAAGCCTTTATGTTAAAGCTTTGGTGTCTGCATACAATAGCCCTTATGATTATTCATCCCTCTGCCTTCTCGAGTTCTAATACTCCAATTCTTTTTTTTTTCCACCTAAAAGCTAATCTGTTTGTCCTGCTTTGGTGACTTCAGTATCAGAAGTGAAGTACTTCCATGACCACGTGGTTATTAAATCAGTGCAGTGTGGAATTTCTGGAAGCATTAGAATGCTCAACATCATCACGGATTTTCATTAATATTTCTGCTGAATGTGAATATAAATCAATCATTTCAATTCACAGACAATTCTCATTTTGAATGGGCCTAAAGGTTTTGTGCTACTTTGGAGTGTTGAACATATTCTCTTTATCTTAAAACATAGTTAGAAATGTTATTTGGATTATAAGCAGGGCTTTCATTTGTGAAGGCGTTGGCAGACTGTATGATAAATACACGCATATCTTTTCCTCAGCCAGCCTCTGCTCAGTGCATACTGTGGAACTTTTCATATGCAATGGATTTGATTTGTTTCAGGGCATAGTATAAATTCTCTTCTGTGATACATGATAAAGAAACCAATTTTTAAACAATCTGTGTTGCTCATGAGGCTGTGTGCATCACTAAGCCTTGTGATTTATTAACTGCCTAAATAATCCCTTATCATAATTGTTTGTTTTTTTGTGTGTAACCTCTCACCAGGTATTCCACACTGTATTTCTGCCTTTCTCTGAGGTGTCTTGAAATGCAGGCATTCACCGTGAGTTACTCCTGTGAATTCTTCTGGAAGATAATGATAGCATTTCACATTCCATACCACTAGCCACAGTACATTCCACAGAATACAAATGTGTATAAGGTGGTGGTTTCATTATCTTAGGGTCAGTAGAATTTCAAGAGCTTTAAAATTACCTCTATCAATGATGCAAGTGTCAGTGTAGTTTTAATAAATCTTTAGGAACAGCCGCTGTTACTTCTAGGACATCTCCCTATTTCCAGAAATACATCATTCAGCTGCCAAATCAACTATCATTGGCCTGCTAAGGAATCTCCACAATTAAATGCAAGGTTACACTTCTACTGTCTGCAACTGTTTTTTTTTTTTTTTTTGATAACTTAAAATATGATTGACACAAAGTATTTGCAGAATTGGTCTGCATTTCTACTATTCATTCCAAAAGAGATAAAGAGGTATAAGTAAACAAGAACATACATTCAAGTACAGCTAATATTACACATAGGAGACAGCAGAATTTCAGCACCAGTTAGGATTCCATTACTAAATGTGGTCACAATTAAAACCCAGGCTTTTGGCAAGGTGATGTTTTTTTGAATAAATTACAGTTGACAAGTAGTGAATTCAGCCAGCTATTACATATAAAGTAAAATTTCTCGTGATATGCAGCCAAATTCAGATGGTCCTCTTTTAATTTCCAATAAGCTTGACCATATGTTCCCTTGTAAAAAAGCTAAATTATGGGTCTAACTTTTGATTTTCTTTTGTAGTAAACTGCTAGTATTCAAAGTGGATGACACTTTCTTTAGATGCACTACATACCACCCTGAAAAGATAAGGTGTATTTAAAAATAAAATAGGTTCTTTGTGTACTAGAAAGAAAATAGCTTTTGAAAAATCACATGCACCACAGGATACCCATCTCATCCCTCAAGTATTGATCATGTGACCACTTAATTACATAGCATTTAATGTAATGTTTGTTCTGATATTTGGATTCTAAAAGAATAGGTTTAACATGTGAGTCTGAAAATTATTTCTAAAAGAAATGTGAAGTTATTAAATTTTGCTGAAAATTGAGACTTTTATTATTACCATAGATCCATATATAAAAAGACTAATATTCTGTAACATCTTAAAACAGTTATACCTATAATATGTGGAATCCTATTTCTCTTGTAGTCCATCTTTTAAAAAATGTATTGTGATAAAAGATATTAACTATTGAAAATAAATATGAAAAGGATATTAGCTACCAAACTTATGCTACGAATTGTGCACTCATAATGAGCTTTCCAGTTTGGAAATTCTGGTTTAAGGCATTGTTATATTGCAGATTTTTTATTTCAATTCTTGTCTCATAGCCATGAAGAATGAAATATAGGGACCAGAAGGACTGGGTGAAGAAATTTATTCTGTGAGAGGAAAGGTGTACGTGGCAGAGAAAGGATCTAAAAACGGGTTTCCAAGATGGAGATATTGTTTATGGTTTTCATACCAGCACAAAGAAAATGGTTTCAGTTGACCCTGGGAAAAGACAACAGTCTGGATAGGGCCGTCAATTGGAAGTGTTTTCTTTTTTCCTCCTCTTTCAGCCCTTTAGACTCCCCCTAGAATATGAAGGAAATGGGTCAGCGTTGTTTCCTGAAATAATTTGTATTCCTATGGTTCATTACAGGGGATTGCAGTAGGAGTCTTGGGCTTGGGTGTTGATTATATAAAGGTTTCTTGCATGACCCTTATACAGCATGCTCATAATTGTTGGATTTCTTCATTTTGAAAGCTGGGGATTCCTTGTCTTAAGTTGTCTTGTGTTAGGGTCTGTCTGTTTCCTGTAAATAGAAACTCAGTCAAAGGGAGTACTTGATAAAACAAGCTTACCTGTCCTAGATAACTTTCCTGCACTATATAACTTCAGTGATGTATCCAAAAACACAAATCCCGGTAGGAAAGCTGAATGATAAAGTTAAAAGAAAGCAAATACACTTGAGCTTTAAAATGTACAAACCCAAGATTCCAATGAACAAAGAAGGCTGAAAGGGTAGAGGGAGTCCAGAAATATAATAATGAATGTCCCTTAATAAAGAAGGAATCAGGGGAGGATGTCTCCTTGGGTGGATAACCCACTTTCCATGCAAGTGTGAGGGCATAAGTCAGAGCTCATAAACCACATAGAGGTGGCCACTGTGACACTCATGTCTATAATCAACAGTATCCCTATGGAAAGAAAGGAAATAGAGATAAGAGAATCTACAGAAAGTTCATGTGCCAACAATCCTGGCACTTGGAACAGTGAACAAGAACCCCACCTCAAATGAGGTGAATAGTGAAAATATTCACTTCCAGCCTTCACCCAAGCATGTGTTATGTGTATGCCTGTACTCACACATATCAACACACACTACCACAACCACCACCAACAACAACAAGGAAACATGAGGAGAGTCTTAGACAGCTTCATGTTGCTGGTATGAACATCCTAAGCAAGCATGGTCTAGGTGAGAAGGGATTTATTTCATGCTTACAGACCAGGGAAGTTCCTTCAGGGGAGGTAGAAGCTGGCTCCCATTCATAAATCCAAGCAGAGAGAGAAATCACCACCAATGAGCAATGCCAAAAAGCAGCAAAGCAGCAAGAACCCAGGCAGAGTTAAAATCTCTCTGAATATGTTTGGGCTGGACTCCAGGATGGGTCCCAGTCATACCTCTTCCAGCAAGTCAGCTGGAGATCAAAGTTTACACTTAATTAAACATTCAATTCTATGGGGACACACATTCAAGCTACCACAGGGAGTGAGAACAAGATTAATTCTTCAAACACTCAGATGGGCAAGTTTCAGACATTTTATTTTGAGCTTTAATATGTTTGATATGTTTTGCAGATTTGGGTGGAATTTTTTCATTGTTATGCTTTCTTTTTGCATTGTGATTACCCTCTCCTGTTAGAGTGATTAATTATTGTTTTTTACTTTCATGCTTTTTGATAAAAATTATCACCTTTAAGTCTGGAGATGGCTCAGCGGTTAAGGCACTTGCCTGCAAAGCAGAAGGACTTGAATTCAATTCCCCAGTATTTACTTAAAACCAGATGCACAAGGTGACACATGCATCTTGTCGAAGACAGCCAGACACCGCTGGGATGAATCTTCAAACCAGGCACAGTTTGGGGGAGGAAAATATTTATTTGTAACTACAGATTGAGGGGAAGTTCCATAACTGTGAAAGAGACTGGCCCTCTTTCACAGGTCCAAGTAGAGAGAAAAACCCATCACCTACACCACACACATAATAGCAAACAGGCAGAAGGGCCGAGGAGAATTTCTTCTCCTTCATATAGGCTTAGGTTGGGGTCTTGCAACCCTATCCCAGACTTATTGGTTTCCTGGCTCAGTGGAATTTCCTTCCTGCATGGCCCACACGGGAAAGCATGTTTATGTCCAGTTTCTTATATCTTGCCCCCTACTGAGAGGCTGCCTTCCTGAAAACGTCCTCAGAGACCCACCCAAGAGAATAAAAAAGATCAAGTTGACAACAAAACCAAAGCATCACACATCTAGAGTTCCTTTTTATTATTAATATTATTATTATTATTATCCATAATGAGTTATATTATTTAATGGGCAAACAATGAGTTGTTATCCCCAGTTCCCCAATGCCCCTTTTCCCCATCCACCAATCAGCTGAATATCCTCCTCTGTGGGCAGTCTGGAGCAGTCCTTGGGGCAGGGGACCATGGATATAGCCTAGGAGTCAGCTCAGTTCCTCATTGTTACTGAGGGGGGCCATGTCGCTGGATATTCTCCCCCACCAAGGCGCTCACAATCTTTCCACCCCCTCTTCTGCTCAGATCCCTGAGTCGTGGTGGGTGAGTATCAAGGCTGCTTTATTGTTGAGAACTTAGGGATGGTAGGTGTTCAGAAATTTATCCAATTCTTCCAGGTTCTCTAATTTTGTGGAGTAGAGCTTTTTCAAATATGACCTGATGATACTTTCAGTCTCTTCCGGGTGTGTTGTGAACTCACTCTTGTCATTTCTGATTTTGTTGATTTGGGCTGCAGGGTTCCATGGGCTTAGGGGGTGGGGCCATGTGGTTCAGTGGTCTCAGGGGGCGGGGCCACAGCATTCAGTGGGCTCAAGGGGTGGGGCTGCCAGGTTCCACAGGCTCAGGTGGGCAGGGCCATGGGGTACCAAGGGTGTGGGGGCGTGGCTTCGGATTTCAACACGATGGCTGGGCTCCACCCCTATGGAGGTTGAGGGGGAGGAGTGGGGTGCAGGTATAGAGCCTTGGGGTCAGAGCTGGAGTTTCACGGGGTGAATGGACAGTTTGAGTTTCGCTCTGTGGGGTCGGAGCCACATTGTGGTGTGTGGCAGTGGGCAGGCGGGGGCAGCAGGTGGGCATGGGGCATGGGGCTGCGGTCAGGCCGGTGGGGGTACAGAGTAGAATTTCTGTGGGTGCAGGGATGGAGCCAAGGGGGAAGGCAGGTGATGGGTGGGGGGTGGCAGGTGGGGGGCAGTGGGCTGGGGGGGGCAGGAGGGTGCAGAACTCTGCCAGCTCAGACCTTTGGAGCAGAGCCAGCTGTCTGGGCTTTACAACTCATTGCCTCTGGCAACCGCTGATCCTCGGCTTTCATTGAGGATCCATTGCAGGGAACTATCTGGAGTTTGGATTGTGGTTGCAGCTTGTGTCCATTTCCTGGATCACAGCTGAAAACCTTAACCCTTGTTCTCTGGGGGGACACAGTGTGGCTACTAGTCAGCCATCTTGAACCAGAAATCCTGGAGTTTCTTCGCAGTGACTGGAAGCCTTGGTGGGCCCATTCTCTCTCTCTCTCTCTCTCTCTCTCTCTCTCTCTCTCTCTCTCTCTCTCTCTC